>JADRCH010000042.1:2484168-2565333 GCA_019843965.1 Rhynchomys soricoides
GGTGGTAACATAGTTGGTAACCACCATTCCAAGTTATTCCTCCATTAGCACCACCTTTTAGAGTAAAGCCAAAGCACAGAGTGGAGCTGAGGAACCTATGGTAACTCAGCTTACCTGGCTCCAGAATCTCTTTCCTTGCTGCCCTGCTGTGCATTGCAATAAAGGAGGTTAAATTCAAGAGGATTCCCTTGTATCAGAGAGAAAAGTCAGGATCCTCCTACAAGGGTTCTGTTCCACAGGGAAGCCTGTCCTTAAAAGTCATGTAGCCTCTCAGATAACTGCAGGGAGGCATGAAGCCCTTCCCTAGCCTACTGACATCAGATCTTTATAAATTTGACATACATTACATGACAAAGATCTTCCTCTGCTCATTCCTCTCTATTTTAATATGTTTATTATAATAACAATTTTATTTTTACCAATTGTCTTAATAATAAATATGTGTGGGATAGAGTAAGAAATATGATCCATATAATTTGATAAATAAAGAACACTCACAATTTTGTGCATATACATTAAACTATCATATCATAGTCCATAAATACTCATGATTCTTATGCATTAATACAAATTGTACTTTTTAAGACAGGTTATTGCTTTGTCATCCAGGCCAGCTTCAAATTCTCAGTGGAGCTCAGGTTGACCAGAAACTTATGACTCTCCTCCCTCAGCTTTACAAATTCTGGAATAAAAATGTGTGCCACCTTGCCTGGCTGAATAAAAAATGTTTTAATATTTTTAAGGTGAAGAGGAAATAAACACTTCTGGGTCTATCATATCTTCAGAGTTCTTGGGCACTCTGATGGGTGAAGCCAATTATTTCTTTTCTCATATTCTTTCATCAGCAATAACTATTTAAATCTAAGATCAACCACATGCCAGGGCAGGCCCCAAGCCTGCAGGCAGGAGCATCAGGATTTTTGTTTAGTTTTTGCCTTGTTAGTTGTTTGCTTTTTTTGTTTGGGGTGGGTTTGGGTTTTTTGTTTTTTGTTTTTTGTTTTTTTTTTTTTTTTTTGAGAGAGAGAGACAGAAAGACAGAGACAGACAGAGACACACAGCAAGAGACACACAGTGAGACACACAGTGAGACACATACACAGAGAAAGACACGAAGAGACAAAATGAATGTGGCATTGGGTGGTAAGGAGGTGGGGAGGAACTGTGAGGAGCTGCAGAAGGGGAAAATATGTCTTCTATGGAAAAATTCTTAATAAATTTAAAAATAGTAAAGAAATAATTTTCATCTAAGCCTGTAACACTAGCTTGGAAGGCCTTCCTGGTGTCTTGATCTAAAGAAGAGAACCACAAATGTCAGGCACGGGCTCACATGTGGGGTTTGCACCAGTGTGTCATCTGAACATCATGGGAGATGCAAGGGATCCAATGACCTTTTTGACCCAACAATACCGTGAAAATGAGGTATTTTTGCCTTCCTGGTTCTCCAAATGAAGTCAGCTAAGAAGGAAACCAGATATCAAGTGCCACTCAAAAACACCCCCAAACTACAGATTGAAGGGATCCCCCATGATAGCCTCAATGGAGAGCAATTGAGAAGAGTTGGGGAAAGGGCCCTAAGTCAGAAAATGAGCACTAGCCATTAGCTTCTTAAATGGATCCCTCATTCTTCCCCTTCCTCCACGGATGGTGATAAGAACAGCTTGTCCTAGTGAGGGCAACCATTGCTTTGCCTGAGGAAACCCAGCTCCATCCACAATCCACACCTTACTCCATCCCTGTTAGTCAGAACAGGATGTCAACCAGGGAGGAACCTGGAGGCAGGAATTAATGCAGAGCCCATGGAGGGGTTCTGCCTACTGGCTTGCCCTTCAAGGTTTGCTCAGCCTGCTTTCTTAAAGAACCCAGGACCATCTCTCCCAGGAGGGCATCTCCCACAGTGAGCTGAGCCCTCACACATCAATCAAAAAATGCCCCATAGATCTGCCCACAGTCCAATGTGGTGGGGGCATTTTCTCAACTAAGATTCCCTCTTTCCAAATGTTGAAATAAACTAGCCAGCACAGCTGTCTAATACATTAGAAACACCTAGAGTCTCCATGTCTCCTTAGCTATGAATGGCTGAGACTTCTTTAATCTGAATTTCCCCTATCTTGGTTATGCATGACTATATTCTGGGTCTAGTGTAATTTAGCATTTACAGTCCACGGCACGTCTGGGCCTGGATCACCTCCCGAGTGATGCTCTTTTTCATTTCTATGTTGACAAACTCCCCTTTTCAACTGTCGTTTAAGCAGCCAGTTCAAAGTCTACTGCTATTTTAGCTCCATATTGTCAAACAGGTGGATTTATAAATGTGTTACCTGAAGGAACCGTTCCCCCAAATAGCAGAAGCATAGACCTTATTTATTTATAATTATTTGTTAGATTTGTGCAAATGTTCCTGTTGTTAGAAAGCCTCAGGCTAAATACAAATTAAAACACTTTTGAGTGTAGTGAAGACAGCAGTGGCGTCGTTTTAATTACCCATTGGGGGACGCCAGGCAGCAGAGATGTATTCATTTCCTTCTTTGCTTGTCTGATGTGACTGTCTGCTTAGGGATATGAACCTCCTGTCTGCCTGTTGATGGCACAGACTGCCTGGCCACAT
This sequence comes from Rhynchomys soricoides, assembly GCA_019843965.1. Classification (NCBI taxonomy): domain Eukaryota; kingdom Metazoa; phylum Chordata; class Mammalia; order Rodentia; family Muridae; genus Rhynchomys; species Rhynchomys soricoides. Next base: position 2,486,774 of record JADRCH010000042.1, read on the forward strand.
AATCCATCTTTATGTGATTCCAGCATACAAGTGCACCGAGCACACGGGCAGGAGGCCAAAAACAACAAAAGCTCAGAGAAACTTCATTTGGTCATACTTTCGGAGACGTGGGACCCATCATCCCTTCATAGGGACGTCTTACTACTGTTTCTCAGAGGATGCTATTCTTTTTCTCTTTGCAGATTTTGTGGGGAAGTGATTCTGGGTCTCCGTCCTAGACCACAACCCACCAGCTCTCTTTCTTCTTTGACTTCTGTCTTCCCTACTCATTAGCCCCATGGATAGAAAAAAAGTCTTTAATGTCTCTCTCTTCCTCAGTTCCCCTGGATGTGCACACTGGACCACTGTAGGCTCACTGATGTGGGTATAAGATAATTCTCACTGTTAGGGAGAATTCTCAGGGTACGGGCTTAAATATATGGTAGTCAATTTGATTTAATCCTTCAGTCACTGAGGAGCAGTAATCACACTCACTCATAGAGTTATTTTCAGGATAAAATGTAGGAGATGATACTTCAAATAAATAAAGAGTCCACAAATACAAAAGTGGGTTAGAATAGCACAGCTGTCCTCTGGCTTGTGCAGAGAATTGGACTGATTCATATACTGCAAGGTAATGTTTGTCCAGCTGTCCCTCTGGCAGGTGATGCTTAGCAAGCATGGGGAGTTTTGATGTTCAAACAAAGATAGGGAAAGAAAAGTTGCTCTGGAAGAAAAAAAAAAGCTTTGTGAAAAATAATTAATGGATGATTATGCTTTTTACATATGAAAAGATAATGTAATGGATCCAATATACCTGCCACTCAGCTGCTGAGGCGGAGGGAAGACATATAAAATGGAGTAGGTAGGGAGGATCTCAGAGGAGTTGGGAGAGGGGAACACATGATCAAAATATATTGTATGAAAAATGTGAATATCTATTTTAAAATAGTAATAAATTCCTGCTGAGGGTGACAAAGCCTTCGGTGGAGCATCTCCTGACACATTCTTTCCCCTCTCTTAGTTTCTCTACTACGCATTCCTCTCTATACACTATACCATAATACACACATACTATGTGTTTATGATAGTTAGCCTCAATTGCCAACTTAACAGAATCTAGAACCACCTGTAAGATGGGCTCTGGGCATGCTTGTAGGGAATTATCATGATTATATTAACTGATGTGGGAAGATCCACCCACGGATGAAGGCGGATGAGGATCCTGGCCTGTATAAAAATCTTACCCAGGCACTTGAATGCATCCTTTCTGCTTCTTGACTCTGCCCTGCTGCTTCAAGCTCCTGCACCCCTGGCTTCCCCTCCATGATGAACTGTACCCTGATCTGTGAGCTAAAATAAACCATTTCTCCTTTAAACTGCTCCTTTAAACTTGGCTGATCTTTCTTGATATGATTTCAACTTATCAACAAAAGTAATGAAGACACTATCATTTCTATGCTTTAAAATGATAGCATAGGTGGAAGTATGTTGCATGGACTTTGAGACAACTTTATTCTCCTTTTATTCAGAGTTTCATTAATGTACCTGGTGTGCTTTGACTCCTTTTATGGTGTTTCTGAAATGTAACCAGGGCAGGATAAGGTCTTCTTTGGTGTTAACAGTATGAATTGGATGAACACATCACCACAATTCACCAGTAATGGACAGAAGATTGCTTCGTTTAACAACATTTCATTATCTTTTTATGCCTCAACATCAAGAGTTTCTCTAGATTAGTAGTTCTCATGAGTCTACTGGGGTCTCCTGAAATAAAGAAGACCTTCTAAGGTAATGAATACCACCACAGCTTTCTAATTTAATAAGTTTGAAACAAAAAGCCAAAAACTCTGCGATTTTGGCAAGATCCCAGTTGCTACATTTGGGAGTGATTTGCCCCTTCAGATGCTCGCCCTGAAATCTGACTTGTGTTGAGAGATGATGAGGTGGCCAGTCAGACCTTCTGTCTCTGTGACAGAATGCTTCATATAAACAGGCCAAAAGGAGGAAAGACACATTTTGTTCCAAATACTCAGAAGTCTCAGTGGAGGACAGTAGATATGTCTGTTCTGGGTTTGAGGTGGCATCAAGGGTAACACCAAGATGGTGACAGCACAGGACAAAGGCTACCAAAGGCCCCAAAGTAGATAGGAAATAGATTGAGGAGAATCACCTGGGACCAGGTACAACCTTCGAGGGCCCACACCTAGTGGCCTACTTCCTCCAACTAACCCCCCCTTCTGATGTTTCTTGTATCTGCCAAACAAAATGTCATCAACTCAGAACAAAGACTTCAACCCAGAAGGCTGTGGAAGCTGCTTCATATCCAAAACAGGCCATGGGTTTGACAGGAGGGCTGGGCTTAGTGGTTCTTTGCAGGAACTGGGTTCATGCTCTCCATAGTTAGGGCATGCTTGTCCTTTCTGCACTGGCGCTACCACGTGACTGGGCTGTTGTGAGGCTGTGCATCGGGTTCTGTCTGTTGCATTCACATGCACTTTCCTTTCTGCCTTTCACCACATGATCAAGCACTTCCTAGGAACATGCTTTTGGTTCTAGAAGAAAAGATAAATCGCTTTTCAAGCCAGGAGGTGATGGCATACCTAAATCCCAGCTCTCTGGTGGCAGAGGCAGGTAGATCTCAAGGCCAGCCTGGTCTGTAGATCAAGATCTAGGACTGACAGGAAGGATTACATGGAAAAACCCTGTCTTAAAAATGCAAAATAGATAAATAGACAGACAAACACAAAGATCTAATTTTTCTCTATAAATTATCCAGTTTTGGATATTTTGTTATAACACAGAAAAGAGACCAGGAAGCAGTTGATGTTGATGTGGCTGGTCCAGGAGCTGCTCTTCAATGACCATTATTTCAGGCTCCATGCTAGAGGAGAAGTATATTTTACAAAGGATAAACACCCAGAGCTTTACAAAACACCACCTACCGAATCACTTTGTCAGGGAGCTATACTGGAAATGATAGGTGCTCCACTCTTTAAATTCCCACCCACTCTGTAGAGGCACCCTTTTCAAAAGTGCTGTTTAGCCTTCCCCACTAGGAAATGAGCTTTTCATGCTCATCAGACCCAGCACACAGCATCCTGGGAAGGCTGTAATGAGTGGGTGGATGGTTGGCTGGGTGTCTGAACTCCTCTGCAGCATCCTGACTCTGCGAATGGAAAAGGCTTGGGTCTGTGAGGAGAGAACTAAAATTCCTTTTATAAACAGGGTGTGCTCAGTGACTCTACTTATGAATTCCTTGCATTATAAGCTCATTTGCTCCCCATCCATCTTCTGCATATCCAAAGTAGAGGTCATCCTGTCCTCCCTCTCCACATGGGATTCACATGACGGGACGGCAAATCCACCAGAATGTACTTCCACTGTGAGCCACACACTCAGTCTTGCTCCATTTGCACAGTGTCTGTGCTGTAGGCGTCACTTTTTCCAGCTCACGTGCTAATGGTCACAACAGTGGTGGCAATAGCTTTGAGTGGCTTGAGCACTCTTCTAAAGTGTCTACACGAAGCCACTCCTTCACCTGTCACTGTGTTCTAAGTCATAGCCGTGCCTCTCATCATTTAACAGATAAAGGCACAGAACTTATACCATGTGTAATAAAATCCAGATTAGACCAACACACAGGGCCAACCTTCCTCTCTTTCTGAAGCCAGTCAATAGCTGTTGTTTTCTTTCTTCACACACAGCAAGATTCCTACTTCAGGGGAAATTCAACCTCAGCATTGTTTCGATTGATTCTGCTGAAATTATTCCCGAGGATCCCACATTATGAAGGCAGAAACATACAGAGAATTATTTGAACAACACATTTTATTTCCTAGAGGAAACTAGTCTGGTTCAGTGGCTCAAATCTTCAACAGGAAGGTTGCTAAGGAGGGCTGAAAATAAACATGAAATTTAATTTGGAAACATATTTCCTGGCTCCCCTCTGTCAATCAGATGTCTATTTGGTGCATGCCTGCATCTAATGGCTGTGAACTTTAACTAAACAGAGGCTGTCCACAGCCAGTCAGGATCACTGCACCACAGGCCATTCACATGCAGGAGTTGTTACCTCTCTGCATCTTATTCTTTGTTTGGGGAGCTATGGAGAGAGAGAGTCTTTGCTGCAAATTGTGCCACTAGACAAGATGAATGATCATCAAAATACAGTTTGGAAAATTTAAAAGATGGATAAAGAAAAGATATTAATATCCTTTCTAAGGTAATCAGTACTTTTTGTTTGGCAAAAAAATTGCCCACTGTTTATGGTTTATGCAAATAATATATGTTAATGCCAAAGCTGCACAGTCTGTAGCCTTGCACACAAGTATTTGTGGAAAATACATGCCAATACATTTTAAACCTCTTTCTCATATAAACACAGGGATTTCATAAATATACAGCACCTTGTTCTTAAAAACATTTATTATAATTTTATGCAAGGCAAATCACATTAGAATAAATTATTTCTCACTAAAATGGCAAAGTCAGCAAAATTACAGGGACATATAAAGGCCCGGCTATTGTGTGCTCTTCAGTTACATCAAAATGAGATGACACACTTCTGGATGACACTCGGGGATGCTGTTAGCCAGTGGGGCCTCAGGCTGTTCAGTCAGCCCAGGGACCCTCTGGGCCAATGGCTTTCTGATCTTGCTTTTGCTGATGATCCTTTTTCAAAGCAAACTTTTCCAGTCAACTGATAGTGAAGACCTCTAGCCATGATATTTTTTAAAGTGTGACAATCAACTCTGATGACTAAAAGGTATGACTGAGACACTTTAAAGCAACTGATAACCAGTCCTAATATGGAAAACTGTATATGACTAACGAGTCATAAATTCCCTAAGCGTAACCTCCCTCATGCATTATCATGTCTCAAGAGTGTCACTGAACACCCACTGTGTGCCAGAGCTGATTCTTCATGGAGATGGAACAATGGACATGATAGACAACTCCCATGTCCTTGTGGGATTTACTCTGAAGGAGAGTAGACTTTAAGCACACAAACAGATAGGGGCGAGATTGAAAGTCAGAGAGTGGCAAGTGATGTTCTTGCCACAGGTGAACTGCAGGACAGTTGTCACTATTTAAACAAGATGCATATATTGGAAGATGTCACTGTATGAACAATGCTTTAAAAAGTAGAATGGGAATCCATCTGGAAGGTCAACACTACTCTGGGTAAGAGATGAAGGCAGGTTTCACTGATCACTAGGCAGTAGACCTACAAACAGGAAGCCCCATTCCAGCACTGAAAGCTAGGAGGCAGGCCTTGTTGACAGGCTGAAAGTTGAAAGGAAAAGAAAGAAGAGGGCTGGAGAGATGGCTCAGTGGTTAAGAGCACTGACTGCTCTTCCAGAAGTCCTGAGTTCAAATCCCAGCAACCACATGGTGGCTCACAACCATCTGTAATGGGATCTGATGCCCTCTTCTGGTGTGTCTAAAGAGAGATGTACTCACATAAAATAAATAAATCTTAAAAAAGAAAGAACAGTGAGACATGATACGTGCCTGTAGTCCTAGCATGTGCCTGCAGTCCTAGTATGTGCTTGTAGTCTTAGAACTCAGGAAGCTTAGGCAGGAGAGTCTCAACTGAGAAACTGAACAGCATGGGCTATATAAAGAGTTCAAAACAAGTCACGCTGGGATGAGTGGAAGGGAGGGGTCTGACTTATCAATTTTATTTCATTGTTTTATGCCCACAGGTAAAGAAGTCGGGTTCCATTTCCTAAGGAAGTAGACGGACAGGAATCAGGGCAGCCATTTCTGACACTAACATTTCTATTTGGAAAGGCCATACCTCTCACTAACTATTTAAGGATGAACTCAGTGAAGTTGTCGGAGAGCCAGATGTGTACATCTGGGGCATTAAAAAGAAAAAGTGTTTAGGTCAGTGTGCTGATCCATTAGAGTCTGTACCCAGGGTATCACTGTTTCTTTGAAAAGTTCCCCTAAAGAATCCCCCAACAACCTGTCTTCCTAGAACGTTCTATTCCTGTGACTAGATCAATCATTTGTGACTGCTTAGTGAACAATGTCAATGTGTAAACCATTTCAGAAACCGTGTCCAAATTCACTTTATGTCTGTTTCTGAAATGTACAATTTTTAGTCCTTAATTCACAAAACTTTATATTGGGGCAGAGGGAGAGAAAAACCTGTGGTTTGAATGTTCTCACTAATGTTATACTGAAATGTAAGTCCTGTTGGAGATGCAGAAAAACCTCACCAAGCTATGAGATTTGGAGGTACAGCCACGAGGGGTGACTTGGACTAGATGGGGCTATCCTATGTTTGTATCAGCTTTCATATAAGCTTTTTAAATGTAAGATTTTATATAAGAGCAAGCTCTCAGACTTTCTGACTCAACATGCAATGCTGTGCACTGCCTCGGGACTCCTCAGAGCATCCTCGCCAGCAAGAAACTTCTCACCAGACAGGTTCCTCCGATCCAGACCTCTAGAATGATGAGCTGAACGCAGTTTTACTCTTTATAAGAATACACAGTCTGTGATATTCAGTCATAACAACAGAAAACGACGACAAGGTGATTCTTCCGCTCACAGAGCAAAGATGCTGCATGCACACAACACGGGCAAGCAGAGACACATAATACCTCCACTGGAGCTACTTCAAGCAAGGAATCTTCATCGAGGTGACAACTTGTGCAGAAGCCGAGAAGACTAGAGAGGGTGAAGTGAGAAAGAAAAGCAGTGCACTTGTGAGACGTGCCCTGAGTGAAGATTCGCAACGGCTTTGGTTGTGTTTTCAGCTAACAGTTTTTCTCAGTGTTCTAAGCAGTAGGGGAATAACTTTATTTCTTCAACTGAGGCCCTCTTCCCTGAGGGAAGCTCACTTAAAAGAGTGAATACTCCTGCCTCTGTCTACCTCTTTACATGTCCTGAAGAAAACAGAGTGATTTTCCTGGCTGCCAAATTTAGAGAAATGTCCTTTGTCCTCTGCAAAGCAAGCTGCCCACAGAATAGAGAACTTCTTTGATCTGTCACTCAAGATCCCATGAGGACAAGCTTATTCTAACCAAATGTCCTCTGTGCCTAGGCAGGTGATTCAATCGGATAGCCTACTTTCTCACAGTAAGCCTTTGACCCCTTGGTCAGTTATAAAGATGGTATGTGAGCCTCCATCAATCTGCCACTTCTTGATCTTCATTCAGAACTCCAGCAAAAATCAAGAGTGCTACTCATGGCCCACCTGCTCAACGTTGGGAATTCGAGGGAGGAGCTTTCAAATTCATTTCACTTCACTCTAGTACTTTTTACCTAAACAAACCACCTACAAAATGAGAAACTATTACCCAATAACATTAACTACTAGTCCAAGTTCACAAAGCTAACTAGCGACCAAAGCCATGAATCCAAGTCTCTAAATCTGAAACTCGGCCGAAATGATGGCGGTACTAAGTACCAGTACCTTACTTCAGTACCTTCCCCTATTTCAGTAACTTTCCCACAGCTGTATACGTAGGAGGAAATGAGAAAATTTGGCAAGTAGCAGGTCAGATTCCCCTTAAGATAAGTGTCCTGGTTAGAAACAGTTGAAACCCTAAACGGAAATAAGAGGGTGCTAAAGACTGCAGAGCTGATGCCATTTATGCTAAGAACTAGGTTTTGGTATTTTAAGTCCACCCAATACCTGCAGTAAAAAAAGTGACTTACACCAAAGTCAAACAACAACAAAAAGCTAGCTAGCTTTTTCTTTCTTTCTTTCTTTCTTTCTTTCTTTCTTTCTTTCTTTTTTTGGTTAAGGATCACATTTTAATGTCAATTATTATTCTGGAATTTAACAGCAAAAGAAAAATCTTCCAAGGGATTTAGAGAGCTATGCTTTGCTCCAACGTGTCAGTAAGAGCTGTGGCTGCCCCTGGCCCACACGCAGAAACTGGGGGGTAAATTATAGTCACCCTGCTCATTGTTTGAACCCAGGGCTTGAAGGATCCAAGACTCATGCCTTACACAGAAGATGGGCTGATCCTGTACTTTCTAAAGTAAGCTCCATCTTAGACCTGTGGATGTGGCCCCACAGGTAACTTGCATGTGGCCCCACAGGGAGATGGGGAGAAAAGTCTGAGTTCATAGCTACCTTGGAACCCACTGGCTTTCTGATTCTGGGTTCTGGTGTCTTATTCCTGCTGGGTTGCCATTTTCTGGTTCCAGCCTCTTAGATTCTGCCTATCTCATATTAACTCCCAGTTTATATGTGTGATTTTTTTTGTCTTACTTTCCCCAGCTCAGCCTATATGTTATCTTCCTTGCACTTAAAGACATGCCAACAAACCGGGCTTTTTGCTGGATTGGAAGCAACCCAGCGGATCACCACTGTCGGGAAGATGGCATGTCCTGGGAGGCTTGAAAGGGGCAAGCGTGTCTTTGCTTTATAAAGAGATAACTCCTCTTGTGGGAATCATACAGCATGAAAGGCATTCTGATCTCCTGAGAAACCCTGAATACAATCATCCACTCTTCAGCTCCAGCCCTTTGCTCTCCTTCTCCCCTGTGTTCACTTCCTGGACAAGGCTTCTTGTCACTAGCATCGGTTTCCCTTCCCCTTACTTAGTACTTTTGCAGGCTTGTGTCCCACTCTGGGTACATCCAGTTCATGCTCCTTATTTTAGCAAAGCTTTCGATATCCTTGCCACCTCACCCCTTGCTACTCCCGCCAGGTGAAATGTCCTCCCTCAGCTGACCATATCCTTCCCATTTCTTTGTGTCATAGGCTGAACTATGTCTCCCTGAAATTCAGAGTTGACATTTGCAAGTAATTTAGAATGTGCTTGCATTGGGAGTCAGAGGTAATGAAGGATCCTAATATGGTCTGAGTGCTATCCTGCTTAAAAAGATGACATTGGGACACACACATACACACACACACACACACACACACACACACACACACATACTGATGTGAAAACACAGAGGGAAGAAGGTTTTCTATAAACCAAGGATGGAAGCCCTCAGAAGAAACTCATCAGTCAACACATGGTTCTTGGCTTTCTAGCCTCTGGAATGGTAAATCTATGCATTTCCACAGCTGAAGCCACTCAACATGCAGTTCTTTGTTACATTGATGCAGCACACATTCCCTGGAGCTACACAGTAGAGTAGGTAGGGTAGGTGACATCACTATTAATTTTGACAGTCAGCCCTTGCTAGATAGACCTTTGGTGCTGCCCAGGAGGTGTACTGCTACTATCCTGACAGCCTACATATCTACTCTCCCCATTGACTATTTCTTACCTTTTATGGCCCCTTCATATCTCCAGATGCACCTACATTCTGCTTCTTATTTCCTCTCAATGACATATTCACTCTACTTCAGAACCATGCAAAGGCTACCGGGCATCCCTTCAGCTTCCTACTCGATATCTACAATCCCAAAAGTTTGTCTTCCTTTCAGTCACTCGTGTGCTCACTCCCACCTCCCCCAACTCTTCCTTCTTAATACCTCTCCTCTCCTTAAGCCATTTCACCTCCATCAGGTTATTCCCAGCAGTCTTTAAAAAGTGCTCAAGTCCCCTCTGGGTTATCTCAATATATCACTATAAAATAGGTAGTATCTGGGCTGCTCATAATGAGTGCCATTTACAAGTGCCAGACTCATGCCTGGAATACCACAGACATGCATGATCTCACTTGAATTTCAATCACAAGGGCTTTTTGACATGCATATAAAGATAAGAGTATGTCACAGGTTGCTCTGATAAAGAATAGGAAATAAGTATCATTCTTTTCCCAGTGGGTAGTAAAGGAGTTTAAAATCTTTATTTTGATTCCTACACTATGGCTCTCTGGTACAGGCTGTGTTGATGAGACCCCAAGAGAATAAAATAAGTCCCTTGTCACATGAAGAGGCTGGGATGAGTTCTACAGCACAGGATGGGTGAGGATACTTGCAGCGCTTCCAATGTTTTAGATAGAGAAATTGTCACTACAAATATAGGGCTTTGTCTCTTAAGGTGCGGGTCCTCACTACACCACACACCAAGAACATACAGAAAGGGCAAATGTAAGTGCTGTCTCAGGACAGCACACAAGGAGGCAGCTGCCCCTGGAGAGTGACTGTGAGCAAGCACACCTGTGATTGCAAACATTATAAAGGTGTCATCAGCTCCTCAGGCCAGAGGTCATCATGAGAGAAACAGCTTCTGAATCCCCAGCCTTCATCACAAGAGCCAAGAGGCAGACATGTCACAGCAGAATGAACATTTCCTCCAGTTACACACATGGACAAGGCAGTTGGTATGCACAATTCTTTCCATCAGCACATTGGACAGAGCTAACTGAGTCCAATTCCAGGTGCCCTGGGTCCCCTGGGTGCCCTGGAGAAGAGCCAACACTAAATCTGAAGTGTCCCACATAAGCTCATGCTTTGAGCACCTCTGCTCTGGAAGATGGTACTATTCTGGCAATTTGCAGGTCAGTTAGGAGGTGAGACTTGGCTGCAGAAAGTTAATTGGTAGCAGGTTGGATCAGGGTGTATGTCTTGGCCACTTCCTGCCATGTTCTCTGATTACGGTTCTACCAGCACACGAACGACCTCTGCCACTTGCTCTCACTTCTATGAAATGATCTTCTCTGTAGTTTCTTCCCTGCTATGATGGACTGAAACCCCCTGGAATTGTGAGACAAAATGTACCTTTCCCTCCTTAAGTTAATTCTGTCAGGTATTTGATCAATCACAAAAACACGAACATAAATAATATGGGCAACAAATCAAGAACTCACAGTCACCACGATAGTGTTCATCACTACTTCACCTCATTCTTGTCTCTTTTCTAAGTAAACTACAAGTCATCTTGCCCAAGTTTTCTGATGTTCTATACACTGATATGAATTTAATAGATAAAATAATAGAATTTTGCACTTTTTTAAATAAGTAAAACAGAGCAGTAACCTTTGGAGAAATTTCTCTAAAGCCATTAATCCAATAAATAAAATATATAATGATTTAGAGGGAAATTGAAACAAGGTGGAGTAGTTTGATAAGCTGTTGGCTTTCCTGTCATTCGTATTTCTTCCCCTTTCAGACAGACAAGCAGCCATATCCAAGCAACAGAGTGACACACACACAAAGTCTTCCTTTGTCTATAAGAAACTGAAACTGTTTTATTTTGAAAATCAAAGTCATGAGAGAAACCAAGAAGTAGAAAATACTGTTGTAAGGGCACTCCTGAATAAAAAGAATCTTCTAGACTTTGAAATATATTCCTTGGGATGACACAAGCTAGGCTGCATAATCCACCCTCAGTACAACAAGAACTGGACTACAGTTATCCACTTACCAGTGGGCAGATGTCCCAAAGGGCCAAGCTGGTTTCTGACCCCACAGGTAACACGATCATAATATAAGCCAATCGTTCAAAATATGAAATGCCCTCAGACCTGGAATTGTGTGAGTATCATCATAATGTTGCATCTGGACATAAATGTATCCGAAATGTAGACAAGGTATAACACCAAAAACATGGTCTCTCTGAGACTTCAGAAACACTGAGCTAGGGACTCATCAGTCTTAATAACACAAAGGGACTCAGCTGTAACTACCTCACTCAAACCAACTGTAAAGTGTGCAGACAAGGTGATCAGATCACATAAAAATATATTTAATAAGCTTTTAAAAGGTGACCATCAAGGAATATAACAAACAAATGCACACAGTGGTGGAAGCATTACTATGTAAACAGGTTTTATAAGCCAATGACAAAGATATATATAGAAGAAATTCAACAAAGGATATGAATAGAGCTATCAATTCCCCTAAAAGTGCAAAATACAGGACCATATTCAACATCACTTAAAAAAAAAAAAAAACTAAAAATCCAGAAGCACAAAATATAATACATTTGTTTTTCTGGGGCTCGCAAGATGGCTCAGCAATTAAAGGTGCTTGCTGATAAACCTGACAACACGGTCCCCTGGACCCACATGATAGAAGGAGAGAACCAACCCGGCAAACTGCTCTCTAACCACCACCCACATGTGATAGTATATGTGCCCCCTACAAACTGACTTTAAATTCAAAATACAACTTTGAAAGACTATTTTTCAACTATTGTGTTTTATAAAGATACAAAAATAATTATAGCTTCTAGTTTTGAAGAAAAAAATTAATTTTCTTCCATATTTGCTGATAGCTGTAACATATATATATATATATATGTAACATATATAATACATATATGTAACATATATATATATATATCCTGAAAAAAGTTAACTATTTATCAGTTGCACTCAGTTGAATTGTTCCTAATGTCCAACCATATGGCAAACAAGTCAATAAAAAGTTAATCAGATAAATAAAACTGTGTCAGACAAACAAGGTCAAAAAGAATCCCAATGTGCCCAGTTTCTTGGCTACTGGGCATTGAACCAGTCTCACCTTCTCAGATCCCCTAGGCAAATTTCTCCACAGTCAATAGCTTAGAGGTAACACAGATGGTCTGCAAGGAATCATCAGAGATTTGCCCAGTTTTTACTCAGTCTGTGACACAAAAACATCACAAGCTGGTGTAACAGGAGAACAGTATATTTCTAAGAATCTAAATACAGCACAGGCATCTTAACCCTCTACTCCTGGGTATTTTCTTAGGTCTCTGGGCCATGATCAGACACACTAGTGAATGCTGAATCTATTAGCTGGATCCGTATCTCCTACAAACAGCCACCCATGGTGTGTCTGAAAGACATCGCTCCCATTATTAAAGAGTCTTTGTCTTATGAATGACAAATCACTTCCTCCAGAGCATCCCCAGAGCATGTGTCTAGTGGAGTTGAAATTTCATCTAAGGCCACAGTCAGTGAGTGATTGCTGGATTCCGTGGATTGATGGCCCTAGAGCCACCAGCACAAACCTGATGGACCATTCATTTTTGCAGGCAGAAATGGGCTCAACTCACCTCCTGAATTAAGAGGAAGAAGGACCATACCTTCCAGAAAAAAGTGGTCCCTGAATGTGCTGTTCTTAATATAAATCTGTCTCTGCAAACCAGATATATGTCCATATAAACTGCACAGGGCTGCAGTGGGACTGGGCATCTATGGCTTGTGACAACTGTTGAGCAAACTTGGCTCAAAATGCAATAGATTTGTAGTTGCATAATAATACCACATGTGCAGGGCAGTGGTGGCACACGCATTTAATCCCAGCACTCGGGAGGCAGAGGCAGGCGGATTTCTGAGTTCGAGGCCAGCCTGGTCTTCAGAGTGAGTTCTAGGACAGCCATTACTACACAGAGAAATCTTGTCTTGAAAAACAATAATAATAATAATAATAATAATAATAATAATAATAATAATACCACATGCAGTCTTTTCACAGTATGCATGGAATGTCTGCTGTGGCTCCAGGCTTCTGGGTGTTCTCTGAGGATACCACCTATAGACCTGCTCTACTGGTATTTTTCTAGCTCCAACATTCCTGAAATGACACCCAGCAGCTCTTGGGATGATCTCTAGCACTGAAAAGGAAAAAGCACCTATGTGTTTTCTATTGCTTCCAATTCTTCATTCAAGGTCTTCATGGCTGTTCTGTTTACTCCTGACTCATGATATGGAGCTCTCCTCTATCACAAGAATCCAACACCGGTTCTCTTTGGACAATAAGAATACAAAGGATGTATTAATAGAAAGACGTTTGGTTCTTTTTGGTGACACTTAGACACATTGAGTATTGTAGTCTACTCAGGATACTTAAAAATTCACAAGCAGAGAAGATTGTCAGTCCCAGAAACTTACTTGCTGCGGATTAGAGCTGAGCAGCCCAAGATTAAGGTGCCGAGATTCTGTGTCTGGTGAGAGACAATTTCTGGGCTTACAGATGGTGCCTTTTAGCTGTATCCTAGCATCACAGATGAATGTTGGTCTTGTCTTTCCTTAAAAGGGCACTAAACTCCTGAGGACGCTCCTATAACCCAATCTCCTCCTGATGCCATCACACTGGGGATTAAGTTTAAAGTTTGAATTTAGAGAGAATGAAAATCTCCCACCACACAGCCCACACCACATGCATCATTAGCTTTCCATCTTTCAAAGTCTTTAATGTTACACCATGTGTACACAAGACACCCTTCCCGGGTCCATGTTTACTTGTTAAGGAAGCTGGGCTACAACAGGTGCACTGACAACCCCAAAGTGACCACATGTGTGAAGATGAGAGTTTTTATCACTTCTAAATTCTAGGGCCATGATGCATATCTTGATTCCCACCCTCATAGACCATGCAACCTGATGAGAAAAGAGCATAAGTAGATAGTGTCACAAATATGAAATTATGGACTGCAGTGAGAAAAGCTCTGTCTGCATCTCCACACTAGAAACACAGCTAAGTAAGCCATAGTTCACCATACCTGAGAAATTTCTAACATCCAGTAAAAAAGAAGCTGTATAAATACAGCAAAATGCCTAAAATACTTATTTAATGTATGTCAATAGATGAAAAGAAAAGTTTGGGTGGAGCAGATTGTAAAAAATTCCTGTTTCCATCAAAAGAAAGAATAATGCAAGGACACAGAGCACCAAGCTTTTGGCTGCTGTGTATCACCAAGCTTCTGACTGCTGTGCATCACCAAGCTTTTGGCTGCTGTGCATCACCAAGCTTCTAGCTCTGTGTATCACTAAGCTTCTAGCTCTGTGTATCAGCAAGCTTCTGGCTGCTGTGCATCACCAAGCTTTTGGCTGCTGTGCATAACCAAGCTTCTGGCTGCTGTGCATCACTAAGCTTCTAGCTCTGTGTATCACTAAGCTTCTAGCTCTGTGTATCACTAAGCTTCTAGCTCTATGTATCAGCAAGCTTCTGGCTGCTGTGCATCACTAAGCTTCTAGCTCTGTGTATCACCAAGCTTCTAGCTCTGTGTATCAGCAAGCTTCTGGCTGCTGTGTACCATTGCCTCTTTTCTAGGAGAGCCTTTTTTTCTGCTGTTTCATCCCTAGCACAGAAGTGGGCCAAATCTGACCCATTGTATCTATTGTTGCAATTTTTTGCATTCTATGAATTGAACCAAGGACCTCACACATGCTGGACATGCGCTGTATCACTGAGCTACCTTCCCAACATGCAAATAAAATTTTATGGAAGCACAGATATGCCCATTAATTTACATCTGCTCGGAGGCTGCCTTTTCTCAATGCTGCAATAGAGTGAGAGGCAACAGTGGAGACTACACAATCCTCAAAGGCTAAAATGTTTACCATATGACCTTTTATTAGAAATATAGTCATGTTCTGTACTAGTTTGCCCAGGAATTTGGGTTCACATTTTGAAATCACAGTTTAATAAACAAAGCACTTAGTGTGTGCCACTTTGCACAAGCAGTTTCCAAACTATTTTTTCCCAACATGCATGTTTCATTTTATTCCCTTGGGAGCTCTGTAAGTAATGTGATTACTCATATTTTGCACTTGAGGAAACTGAGGCATACATTTAAAAGACTTGCCCAAGGTAAAGTTCCTAGAAAAGTAAGAAACTAAGACTCCAAAAGCACTAATTCCAATAAACTTTGTGATTCAGTTTTGCTCCTTCTAACATTTTAGAGTCATAAGACAACTCCCAAGTCAGCTTGAAATCTTGTAATTCTGCCAAGGACACAGATAATGAGTGATATTAACGAGATTAGACATCAGGTAGAAAGTATATGATACAGCCAGGGCAAACCAAGTGTCTGGGGGAATCCTGGGGCTTCAGATGGTCAAAGATATCAACCCTGTCTGGAGGAAGTAGATTAAATAGAAGTTTCTGGATAGGGTAAAAGGAGAGTTATTGTCTGACCTTTGGTACCTTGGAATTTTAGAAGATAGTCAATTTAGAATGAAGGCATGTAGCTTGCTATACAGAGGCAAACTCACAAAGTGTTTCATTACACTGAAATGTCATGCCCTGTAGAGCTGGGGGTAAGGCTTAAGAAGTTAGTATGTCACAGGCTCAAGTTTAGCTTTTTGCTCTGGTCATGGTCAAGTATTGCCATGTGCACTCACAACTGCACAGACATCATGGAACTCCCATTATCAGGTTTAATCAAGGAGATTCTTGAGGTGTAAATGTTCCCAGGTCACAGAACAAATGGACTATTTCTAGGAGTAAAACTGCACAAAGGCCAGACCTTGAATCCACTCTAACTGAAAGCTATTCCTCGGTATTTTGCATGACATAGTGAATCAATGGCTCTATGGCCGGGGTAAGGTCTAACTACACCAGTGTTTACTAGAAATCCTTGCATTGCCAACAGACTTTCTTTATACTATTACTATGTAGAAAGATACAAGAAAGATGGGAACCACACCATGGTCAGGGTGCAGCTCTTGGACCCACACTTTAACACTTCCCAGGTTTGTGAACAGGTGACCTGGACCCAAGTCTATCTCTATGAAATGGCTAAGTATCATAAGTAATCTTCTGCCTTTACCTTTCTCATTTAATTTTCTACTCTACTCTGTAATGAATTTTACTCCATAGAGTTTTCATATAATTAAAGACAATGCCATTACACATTTAGCTTGATAGGTTTTGACAACCAGGTACTTATGAAATACTTAAACAAAAACAAAAACAAAAAAAAAAACAAGTGATAAAGCAAAGACATTGCCTCAGAAATCCTTTTGTGCTCCTTCCAGACCAACTTCTTGACTGCCAGATACAAAATGCTTCTATCAACCACAGAAAAACAATAACAAGATCATACCAAAAATTATCTATTTTTGTCTGGATAATGCTCTTTTCAATTTATATTTTTGAGAATTTGAAGATGACTAATGTTTTCCCCTTTCATGCATGATGTCATGTGTAGCACTGCCCTTTCTCATGTAGCTGCCAATATGTCACTTGAATAAACATGTATCACAATTTTTTGATCATTTATCTTAACATGTGGACTGATTTCAGGTTATTATAAAGCTGTCATATACATTTTTAAAGAAGTCATCTTGTAGATACGAGATCATATTTCTCTTAAGTAAAGTATCTGGCAAAGGAATTTCTGGGTCATTGGGTAAAAAGTGGCAAAACTTATGAGAAATTAACAAACAGATCATTAACACAGTGTAGCATTAGACACATCCCACAAGCAAGGCAGCGTTCTGACTGTGTCCCCCCCATATCCTAATGCTTTTGCCATTGTAGAGGATACAGAGTAGGATTCCTTGGTGGTTTTAATTTAGATTTCCTTGGTGAGTAATTATATTAACTTTTTTCATCAACTTCCTAGCTCTATATAGTTCTCTCTGTGTCTCTGTCTCTGCCTTTCTCTGTAACAAAATGCCTGTTCAAGACTTCTACCCACTTTAATGTGCCTGTGTGTTTGAGTTGTAGGGATTTGGGCATCTGCTAAACATTATGGACAAGAGCTCTTTGTCAGATATATGTACAGAGCATATTGTTTATTCAGTCTATGGGTTGAGTCATATACAAAACTATACCCATCTTGAATGTATTGCTACATGAACCAAGAAAATAATCATTATTAGTAACTTAACATTACACCTGAAAGCTCTAGAACAAAAAGAAAAAAATAATTCACAAGAAGAATAGAGAGCAAGAAAGACTCCAACTCAAGGATGAAATCAATAAAAATACAAACAAACCAACACAAAACAATACAAAGAATCAATGAGAGGAAGAGTTGTTTCTTTGGGAAAATCAATACAATTGACAAATCCTTAAACAAATTAACTAAAATGTAGAGGAGAAGTTTCAAACTAACATAATTGGAGATGAAAAGGGGGATAGTAACAAAAGACACTGAGGAAATCCAGAGAATCATAAGAACATATTTTAAAAATTATACCATATTAAAAATTCTAAAAGTAATAGATAATTTTCTTAATATATATGTTACCTACCAAAATTAAATCATGATCAAATAAACAATTTAAATAGACTTGTAACCTCTAGTGAAATAGAAACATTAATTAAAAGTCTCCCAACCAAAAATGGCCCAGGGACAGAAGGTTTTAGTGTAGAATTCTACCAGTTTCAAAGAAGGATTAATGCCAATACTCCTTGAATCATTACACAAAATAAAAACAGAAGGGATGCTGTCTGATTTTCCTACAAGGTCACAGGTACCCTAATACCTATACAAAGAAGGAGAATTGCAGCCCAAATCCCATTATGAACATACATGCAAAAATTCTCAATAAAATACTTGCAAGCCGAATCCAAGAATACATCCAAAGAGAAAAAAGAAAATTATCTACCCACCATGATCAAGTAGGCCCCATCCCAGGGAGACAAAGATGGTTCAACATATGTAAATCAATAAATATAATCTACCATTAAAATATATTGAAAGACAAAATCCATGTAATTATCTTTTATGTACAGAAAAGGCCTTTGACAAAACACGCTATATGATAAAAGTCCTGGAGAGAATAGGGATACAAGGGGCACACTTCAACATAATAAAGGTGATTTATCAATTCACTGGAGCCAAAATGAAAGTAAAAGTGCAAAGTGGGCAAGCAGCATTTCCAACAGAACACAATAAATCACACATTTAAATGCACATAGGCTAAGAACTTATATTTCACAGACTGGAGTCTCTTAAGAACCTGTGCCACTTAACAGAGGTGTGTAGCAGTGGGGGGTGGGGTGGGAACTGAAGGTAGCCACTAGAAAGTCCCAGATGCCAGGAAAGCAAGAGGCTCCCAGGACCCAATGGGGATGACATTAGTTGAAATACCCAACAAAGTAGAAAGAGAATTTCTAGAACCATATCCAAAAGTTAGACAAGGCCCTTGGTTGAGGGATGGGGTCACCCACCCATCTCAAAAATATTAACAGAGAATTGCTCCTGTCTAAAGGAAATGTAGGGACAAAGAGTAGAGTGGAGACTGAGGGAAAGGCCATCCAGAGACTACACCACCTGGTTATCCATCCCATCTGTGGACACCAGACCCAGACACTATTGCTGATGCCAAGAAGCACTTGCTGACAGGAGCCTGGTATAGCTGTCCCCTATGAGGCTCTGCCAGAGCCTGACTAATACAGATATGGATGCATGCAGTCAATCATTGGACTGAGCACAGGGAACACAATGGAAGAGTTAGGGGAAGGACTGAAAGAGCTGAAGGGGTTTGCAACCACATAGGATGAAAAACAATATCAACCAACTAGAACCCCAGAGCTCCCAGGGACTAAACCACCAACAAAGAATACACATGGAGGGACCCATGGCTCCAGCTGTATTGTAGCAGAGGTTGGCCTTATCTGGCATCAATAGGAGGGGAAACCCTTGGTTCTGTGGAGGCTCAATGCCCAGTGTAAGAAAATGCTAGGGTGGTGAGATAGGAGTGGGTTAGTGGGTGGGGGATCACCCTCATAGAAGCAGGGGGAGGAGAATGAGGTAGAGGGTTTGCAGAGGGGGAACCAGGAAGGGGGTAACATTTGAAATATAAATAAATAAAATAACCAATAAAAAGAAGAACCTGTGCCACAGAAACTGAACACTAAAGGTTTTTTGAGATGTTGTTGTTGGACATTTGGAATGATATTAGAACTTTGATTTTTGTTTAATGTTAGCATTGTGACTATCTAGAACAGCCATTCTCTGCCAAGGGTCAAATTTATCTCCCAGCATTTTTGACAATGTCTAAATACACTTTTGGTTGTCATGACTCACAAGACAACTGGCATAAACCAAGGATAGTGCTAAACATCCTTCTGAACACAGGAAAGTTCCACAGAAGAGACATTTGGTCCAAAGTATCAATAGTACTGTTGAGGAGAAACATCAACTTCATAGGGAAGAGAAATAAGATGATGAATTTCTGGCCAGCCTGGGTGACACAGTGAGAGTCTCCCTCAAAAAGAGTCAAGGAAGAAGGAAGGGAGAGGCAGGAGGAAGGAAGATATAGTCATTCCCTCATGATGAAAGTAACTTCTCACATGTCTCAAGCCACACTTGAAATTACTTGAAAACTTTCATGTTAAATAACACAGTATTTATTATTATTGTTTAAGCCAGAGACCCTACCACTTTCCACTAACTATTCCTTAATTAATAGACTGCCATCCTTTTCATTTTGAGCTAAGAAGTTAAAAATTAAAAAGACTAAATGATCTGTTTGGTCATGGAGCTTATATTTAAGATAAACCCTGTCTCCCGTAGAAAACCCATGCACTTTCTAGTAAGATTTTCCCCTTCTTATAAAAATGTTCAAGTTGATGCTAAAGAAAATAAATGAAGAATGAAGAAAACTTAATTAAAAACTATATGATGCATAATTTATACAACCAGAGGGAGAGCGCAGCATGAGGAAGTGAGATCTGTTCTATCGTTCATTGATGTTCATGCTTGATTTTAACTTCCTTGGGCACTCAGGAATGTCTCCTGAAAGCCTACATTATATATGAGACACTGTGTTAGAAATGCAAAATTAATGGGCAAAGAATGGTCTCTAAGTTTGCACCCCACATAAAACAACTGAAAAGAATGTGGCAAACCTGAAAATGCTAGAAGAAAGACTGCAGGTACAGGACTACGGCTCAGCCTAAGACTCTATATTCAGCAAATGACTTGCCTACTAGACAAAATCAGCAGGCAAATAACAGGTATAGATAACATGATACAGGACATAGTTGGTATATATGGAATACTGTTCCCAACATAGAATATACATACCATTAAACAATCGTTGAGCCAATTGTATCTAGGAGTGTAGCATAAACTTCAGCAAATTTAAAGGGCTATGGAGACATATCTAGATGTGCCAGGAAGGAGATGGGAGGAGGCTCCAGGGTGTCTATGGGGGCAACTCTAGCTGAGACTGTTAGCTGTGAGGGATATGGATCCTGAAGTGACCTATTCCTACAGCAGGCAGGACTCCCAGTTAGAAGGATAAGAAAAGCAACTGACCCCCAAAACCTTCAACCCCAAAATGTGTTCTGCCTACAATGCAGGGACAAAGAGCAGAGATGGAAAGAATAGCCAACCAATGACTGGCCCAAATTGAGACCCATCCCATGGGCAAGAACCAATCCCTGAGAGTATTTACTATAATCTGTTATGCTTGCAGACAAAAGACTAGCATAATTGTATTCTGAGAGGCTCTACCCAGCAGCCAATGGAAAGAGATTCAGTGATTCATATCCAAACATTAGATGGAATTTTGGGAGTCTTGTGGAAGAGACATGGGAAGAATTGAGGGACCCAAAGAGGATAGGGACTCTACAGGAAAAACAACAGAGTCAACTAACCTAGACCTTTGGAAAGTCCCAGAGACTGGACCACCAAACAAAGAGAGAACATGGGCTGAACCTCCCCAAACACGCACATATATGTAGCAGCTTAGTCTTTATGTGAATCCCCAAACAATTGGAGTGGAGTGGGAGCTGACCCAGAACTTGTTGCCTGCCTGGGGCTCCCGTGCCCCTAAGTGGGCCACCTTGTCTAAACTCAGTAGGAGAAGATGCACTTAATCCTGCAGTAACTAGATGTGTTAGGGTGGGGGGTTTATATGGGAGGGGGCCCCCCTTCTTAGAGGAGAAGGGGGACAGAAAAGAGGGAGGAGCTCTATGAGGGGGTTCTAGAAGAGGGAGACTAATATTGAGATATAAAGTAAATGAATAAATAATTTTTTAAAAAATGAATCATAAGAACTATTTCCTTTGACCACAATGAATTTAAAATAAATCTCAGTAACAGGAAGAACTTAAACAGTGAAAGTTAACATCAAATTTCTAAATGATTCATGAGTCCAAGAAAAAAAACTTTAAGAAAATTAAAACACCCCTCACACACTTAAATAATACTGAAAGTAAAGCATTTCAAACTACATAAAATGCAGTTAATATAGAGCTGATGGAGAATTTGCCCAGCATTGTGTTTTTCCTTTAAAAATGAAGAGGACTATCTAAGTTATACCCTATATCTTCTGATCTAAGAGGTTCTGAACTAGGAGCCCAGCCCACTTTATCCTCCTGCAGCAAACCGGGGCCCCAGTTTTCCCTCCTTAGGTCCACCTACCTATGTTCCCCAAGAACTTTCTGTACCATCACCCAGGAGAATAGGCATCTCACGTATCCTAAGACTAGTCTTCTGAACTAGGTAAATTCTTCCATTGAAAGGAAAAGGAAATTTGAAGGAAGAAAGAAGGAAAGACAGAAAACAAGAACCCAATCAACAAACAACTTCAGAGGCAAAAGTCCCAGCCAGAAACAAAACAGCATGAAAATCCAAGACAAAATGTCTCTTGCACAAAACATTAATCCCATAACAATGGCCCATAAAGAAACCAGCCTACAAAACTTCCAGACAAATAATTCAGAAGAATGGCTGAAAACCTAGCCAACTATCTAGGGCTAGTGAAGTCATAGATCTTAGAGGTGACCCTACAACCACCACTTTACTAAATCAGCATAATCCCTAACTACATTTAAGTATTTATTCTTACCCCCACAGGTGATTGTAACCCTCACCTCCTCATCAAGGAAACTTTTCTCTGCTACAGCTGGAGACCATTAAAGAAGACCACAATAAATCAAAATACAGAATTGTAGAGCCTAGTCATAACTGATGCATCTACATATAACTCCCACACCTAAGGCTAAGGGATCATTGTGGAAGAAAAGGAGGAGAATATGAACAGGGAGATTGATATCAAATTGTGTCTCCTGGGAATATCTGATGGTACACCCACAAAGTCTCACCAACATATCTGCC
Organism: Rhynchomys soricoides; assembly: GCA_019843965.1. Classification (NCBI taxonomy): domain Eukaryota; kingdom Metazoa; phylum Chordata; class Mammalia; order Rodentia; family Muridae; genus Rhynchomys; species Rhynchomys soricoides. The sequence goes on from JADRCH010000042.1 coordinate 2,509,429, forward strand.
TACACATGACCTGAACAAGCACAACACCAACAGACATGCTAACATAGATGTGGGGATCCCAGGAGGCTCAGCCCTAAACAGAAAACTATAGGCAACTGAGGAACGCTGAGAGCAAAAGAAATAGTTTCCCAGGGAAAAGGACACCAATTTGTTATCTAATACCAAATAGTCAACCATAAACATATACATTCAAGTAGCATTATACAGATTGAACATGTTATATTTATGTGTTTAGGAATATATAAATGCATGCACCCTCGCATACACACATGTGCACATGTGTGTGTACATGTGCATACACACACTCACATACCACATTAAAAAAAATTGAAAAAGAGGCCATGACTTTTAAAGGAAGTAAGGAATATTACACAGGAGGGTTTGAAGGGAGAAAATATGAGCCAGAGATCAGGAAAGATCAGAGGAAAGCAGTGTCTCTGGACATAACAGGACAGCTACTCAGGATCTCATGATACCCATGAAGCACAATATCCTACCCATCAACATTCTAGCATAGAAGAGGAAAGGGTTCATGAGCTCCCAGTACTAACTGAAGAAAAGCTATGGGCATTTGGCTGCTTTTCAAGGAGGGAGAGTTAGTTTTCTTGGAGGGTAAGATCACTGGTAAGTGACCACACTCTCCAATAAATAGAGCCACATCAATGAATATATGTAAAATATGAATTCGACTTGATAAATTATCAAAATGAAGAGAACACGCATTTGAGGGTATAGGGAGGTAGAGTGGATCTGGGAGTAGTTAGAGAGCAGGTTATGGGATGAATATGATCAAAACCACTATGTAAAATTGTAAAAAGAGAAAAACTCAGCAAAGTGACAGAATTGTTGAAGAAAGGCAACACTAAAATGACGCAGATGTGAAAACCCAATAAGCAAATAAAATCCTCAATGGAAAAACTCACCAGCAGAATGGATCATGGAGACAACAGAGTATCTGGGCTGAAAGACAGGGCAGAAGAACTGGATTACTCAGTAAAGGTAAATGATAATAACAATAAATAAATACATAAATAAACAAACAAACAGAATTGTGAAACCATAAAAAGACTTATTCTTCAGATTACGAAAATAGAAGAGAACAGCAAAGCAAAGACATAGAACATATTTTCAATAAAATTACAGAAGAAAATTTCCCAAACATAACAAAAGATATGTCTATCCAGAAACTGAGAAACCTACAGCAACAACAAATAAGACCAGAAAAAAGCTCCTTATGACATCATATAATTAAAACATTTAAAAATACACAATGAAGAAAGGGTATTGGCAGGTGTAGGGAAGGCCAAGTCTCTTATAAAGGAAGGCCCATCAGAAAAATAACAGATTACTCAACAGAAACTTGTAAAAAGAGAAGTTGTATTCTGAAAAGATGAATTCTTAGCTTTGAAAAATCACAGGTGGACAAACTATTATACTCACAAAAAACCAATCTATTAAAATAGAAAGGAAAACAAAAAACTTTTTATAATAAAAACAGAGTAAAGGAGCCAGGCATGTTGGTGCATGAAAGGAAGAGGCAGGAAGATCTCTGTGAATTTAAGGCCATTCAACACTATACTATGAGATCCTATCGTCCAACCTTCCACTCCTCCCATCCCCTAAAGACTAAAGGAATTTATGATTTCCAAGCCAGCTCTACAGATTATACAGGAAGAAATACTTCAGTGTAAAGGGAATAAACAAAGTGAAGAGATCACAGTGGAAAATTAAACAATAGCAGAAAAAAATCAATCAAAGTGTTACAAAAACATCAAAATATCAACAACAGGACAGGAATTAATATACATCTTTCAATTAAAAACTCTTACTATGAATGGTCTCAATTCCCCAATAATGATACACAGTTTACCAGACTAAATTAAAAACGCAAGACACACCTTATTGCTACCTCTAAAAAATACCTTATCTTCAACAATACATACCAAAGCAAATGAAAGTAAGAAACAAGCTGGTATAGCTTTTCCAAAATTTGAAACAAAATGGACTTCAAACCAAATCTAATAAGGAAAAGGAATCTTACTCCATACTTGTTAAAGCAACAATTCACCAGGAGGAGATTACATATCTAAACATTTTCACATCAAAGACACGTGTATCCAACTTCATAAAAGAAATATTAGATCTAAAACCACAGACTAACCCCAAACATTAACAGTGGGAGACTTCAGTACTCCATGCTCACCAATAGTTAGATCATCCCAACAAACATTAAACAGAGAAATGCAGAAGACAAGTCTACACAGAAGAGAAGTTTAATGACATAATATATCAGACAAACCTAACAGACATCAATAGAAATTTTCACCTAAATATATAGTGTACATTTCTCCTCAGCAGCCTCTGGAATTTCCTCCAAAATTCACCATATATTAGAACACAAAATGAATCTCAAGAAATTTAAGAAAACTGAAATAACATCCTGCATTCTCTCTGAATACAAAGGAATTAAGCTGATATTAATACAACCAGGAATAGAAACTACAGAAAGTTCATAAACTCATGGAGACTAAAAATACTTTTCAATGATTATTAGACCAAATATATAAATAAATAGGAAAATTTAAAAATTCCTAGAACTGAGTGAAAATTAAAACACAACATATCAAAATCTTCAGGACACAATAAAAGCAATCCTATGAGGGAAATTTTTAGAGCTAAGTGCCTATATCAAAAATTATTGAGAGATTTCAAATTAATAGCTAAATGATGCCTATCAAGGTCTCAGAAAACAATAACAAATGATAACAAAATCAGTAGACCAGAAGATAGTATCAAAATCAAAAGCAAAACAGAAATGAAAAAAATAGAAATAATAAAAAAAAAGAAAACAGAAAGAGCAACTGAAAGGAGTTGGTTCTTTGAAAAGATTGATAAACTTTTAGCCAAATGAACCAAAAGTAAAAGTGAAAAGGTCAAAATTAACAAAGCTAGAGATGGGACAGAAGACATTGTAAAAGGTATCAATGAAATCCAAAGAGTTGAAAGGCATCCTTCTAAGACATTTATTACACTAAGCTGGAAAAATTGTAAGAAATAGATTGGTTTCTTAATGTGTATAACCCACAGTCCTACTAAGGTTTTCTATTGCTGCAACCATGACCAAAAAGAAAGTTGGGAAGGATAGGCTTACACATTCCACATCTTAATCCATTGCTGAAAAAATTCAGGGCAGAAATTCAAACAGGGCAAGAACCTGGAGACAGACACCAATGCAGAGGATATGGAGGGAAGCCATTTATTGGATTGCTTTCACTGGCTTGCTCAGCCTGCTTTGTTATAGAACCTGGGACCACCAGTCCAGGGACAGCACCACCCACAATGGGCTCGGCCCTCCCCTATCAATCACTAATTAAGAAAATGCCCTACATATAGATCTTATAGAGACATTTTCTCATTTGAGTTTCCCTCATTTCAGATAACTCTGTCTTATGTCAAGTTGACATAAAACTAGGCAGCATACCTACCAAAGTAAAAAGAAGATATTAATACCATAAAAAACTTCTTCATAACCAGTGAGATGGATAAAGCAATTAAAAACAAAATAAAACAAAGAACTCCAAAAAAAAAAGGTAGGCCCAGGAGGAGCTACGGAAAATTTATACTAGATTAATTTTAAAAGGAACTAAAAGTAATGTTTCTGAGACTATTCCACAAACTAGAAGCTGAAAGAATGGTTCCAAATTCTTTTTATGACGCTAACATTACACTGATACTGTAACTAAATAAAGGCAAAAGCATAAGAAAATTATAGACCATTCTGTCTAATGAACATACATACAAACACTCTGATTAAAATACTTGAAAACTGAATTCAAGAACACATTTTTAAAAATACTATCGATCATTATCAGTTCAGCTTTATCCCAGAGATGCAGGGTGATTCAACACAGGTAAATCAATAAATGGAATATAACACATAAACAGACTCAGGTTCAGAAACCACATGATCATTTCATTAGATGTAGAAATGGTTTGGACAAGATACAGCATCTTTTCATAAAAGCCCCTGAAGAACATAAGGATACAGGGGACACATTTCAACCTAATAAAGACAAAATACAGCAAGCCTAGAGCCAACATTATGTTCAAAAATCTCAAAAGCATTTCTACTGAAATCAGAAATAACACAAATATGTCAACTCACTCCATTCCTATTCAATATAACATGTGAATTCATAGCAAGAAAAATAAGACAAATGAAGGAGATAAAGGAAAGGAAGAAAAAGTTAGGATATCCATGTTTGTGTATGATATGATTCTATACACAAAGGGCCCTAAGGACTCCACAAGAAAACTCTTTATAGACACATTTATCAAGGTTGCAAGATACATACTTTACATGTAACAAAGGAGAGCCTCCATATCTACCAAAAGCAAACATACAAAGAAAGAAATCAGTTAAACAAATTCATTCACAATAGAAAATACCCAGGAATTAATAAATCTAACCAAGAAAAATGGAGAACTTGTCCAATGAAAATTTTAATGAAAAAACTTGAAGAAGATATTAACAGTTATAGGAAGAAGCCAATAATAAGCTTGAGCTTCTAAGCACAGGAAAGGGCTTTCCGTGTAGCATTTGAGTAACATGGCATTAAAACAAACAACTGACAAATAGGACATCAGGAAGCTAAAATCCTTCCTCAGAGAAAAGGATACTACCATTCAGGTGAAGAGGTAGTCTACAGAGCAGGGGCAAAAGACTTTACCAGCTATATACCTGAAAGAGGATTAGTGTCTAGAATATATAAAGAACTCAAAAAACTAAACAACTTAATTGAAAATTCAGTCATGAAAGTACAGTAATCTCAACAGAAAAAAAATACTTTTTAAATGTTTAGCATCCTTATCTATCAGGGAACTACAAATTAAAACTAACTGATATTTCATCTTACCCCAGTCAGGATGGCAAGGACAAAACCATGACAACAAATGTTGGAAAGGATTTGGAAGAATAAGAGCACACATTCCCTGCTGGTGAGGGGCACACAGATACAGCCACAGTGGCAGTCAGTGTGGAAATCTCTTCAAAAAAAGCTCTGGAAACAAATCTACCACATGATTTGCTACAACATTTTTGGGCATACATCTAACGGACTCTGTCTCCAACTACAGAGATCTCTGCTCATTCTTTGCTGTTCCAGAAATGGAAAGAGCCTAGATATGCTAGTATAAACACTAGAGTCATGAGACTAGAATAAAAGGCTGCCATGGGATCTATGCTGAGGAATCCAGCAGTGCAGAAGAAAGAGGCACTCCCTCAACAAGAATCAGAAAGAAATCTGAATGTTCTAAATCAACAAAGAGCTTGAGCTCCGAGTTTCAACATTCCACCAATGAAAAATCTCTAGACTCAGATAGTTTCACTGGAGATTTCTAGCACTTACTTCAATCAGAATAAACACATTTTAATAAGATAACATGTCTTTTTTTAAATGTGGAGAGTATATCAAGAGAAGAAACTCAGAGAAATTTCTTAAAGCATTTTATGAAATCATTATTGTCATAGAAAAGCTAGGTGATATCAGTACAAGAGAGAAAACAGTGAAATATCTCACATGAATACAGATGGTAAAGTTCTTAACTCAGGTCAGTAATCCAACATCCTGCAAAATATGAATTTTATATCATGACCAAGTAAGATTTACTCGAGGTACACAATGACTGTTTTCCTCAAATTCCTGAATATTTTTAATATTTTAAAATTTTTCCCTTCTATTAAGCATAGATTCTTTTCCTATATGGTATAATCTGAATATAGGTTTATCTTCCTCTACTCCCCCCTGTTCCTCCACACCTCCTATCCCATCTAGATCCATCCCCCTTTTTGCCTTATATTAGATAAAAGCAGACTTCTAAGAGATAACATAACAAAATATAATATAATAAGATAAAACAAAACCACCAAATCAAAGTTTAACAAGACAAGCTCACAGAAAAAATTTAAAAAGCCTTAAGAACAGATATAAAAATCAAAGACCCACTCAGTCACACATTCAGGAATCCCATTAATGTACTAAACTAACCTAGCTTTCCTATGACAATAATGATTTCATTATGCTGGGTACATACATACAGACCTGTGTAGATTCTGTGATTGCTGCTTCAGTCTCTGTGAGTTCATATGAGCTTTGATCAGTTGTTTTATAGGGCCTTGTTCCTTTGGTATTCTCCACCCCTCTGTCTCCCCAACTCCTTCTGTCTCCTCTTCTGAGGGGTTCCCTGAGTTTTGAAGAAAGGGATTTGATGGAGACACCTTGTTTAGAGCTGTATGTTCCAAGGTCTCTATCTCTGCATAATATCTGGCTCTGGATCCTCTGGATCTCTGTATTTGTTCACATTAGCTGCAGAAAAAATTCTCTCTGATGAGAAATAAGGCACTAATCTATGAATATAGCAAAATAACATTGGGAGTCATTTTACTGTTTTTGTGTTTTGTTTTGGACAAATAATATTTCATTATACTCTAGGTCTCTGGACTACATAGTGTCTGATTCTTGGTCACCTTAGCACTGTCAGATATGGCTTCCATCTCAAGGAGTGGGCCTTAACTCAAAAAAGACATTGGCTGGTCACTCCCATAAGCTTTGTGTCTCCACTGCCATAGTATATTTTGCAGGCAGGAGAGATTGTAGGTCAAAGGTTTTTATGGTTGTATTGTTGTTTATATTTCTCTTTTGGTGGCCTGCAGAGTACTTTCCCATGTCCAAGACACTAGATCATGGGAGTGAAGGTTCAATGTAGAAACCAACTCTACCTCTCCTGGTTCACTGAGTTGTGCAGATGTTGGTCTTCAGCAATGACTCCTTGCTTTTGTTGGTTTGTAGAAAACAACCTATTGCACAATGACAGTCTTAAAGAACAATTACTGCAATATACCATAGCAACAGAATAACAAAGGTCAATGTAGCTTTGCATTTCAACAATGCAACAAACACTGCATCATTAATGACAATAACTTTTGGCAAGTTAAGAATCATAGATACTCAAATCGGTCTGATAATGATGATCTACTGAAAACTATAGCCATTTCCTCACTTCCTTTGGGAGAACATGAGCCTTCCCACTAGCATATGAAACAAGTCAAGGCTGTCCACCCTCACTGCTCTGGTTCAATATAGGGCTAGTGCTTTTGACACTAAAGCAAGGAAAGACAAAAAGCACTACACGTTAAATGAATAAAGCAGGAAGAAATACAACTATCCTTATTTGCAAATGATGTACTTGGCAGCAAACTCCCAGCCCACTGGAAATTCTATAACTAGTAAGTGTATCCAGTGACATTACAGAATGCAAGACAGATCAACATTAAAAACTTCAACACGATGTCTATGCACAAACAGCGAACATGTAGAAGTCAACATTAATGATATAATACCTTTCATAATTGCTTTAAGGAAAATGCTTTTAAACACGAAATATAAACAAAATCTGTATGTCGAACATTACAAAATGTTAAAAATGATGAAATAACAGCCACGTAAGTGGAAAGACATACTGAACTTAGTGGTCTCAACACAGTAAAGATTCCAAGTCCCACAAACTGATATACAGATTCAATGTTCCTATCAAAATCTACTGGAGGATTTTATAGAGGCACACAAGAGCATACTAAAATGTATGATCACCACAAGCTCTAGAGTATTTACAATAAACTTGAAAAAGAAAAATAAACTGAAAGGAATCATTCACATTAGGCCTCATATATAACTCCAATAATAGTATGGTGTTGCCAGAAGATACATACACGAATAAATAAAACAGAACACTGCCTAGCAATAGGCCCACACAAATATGTCCAAAGAGATTTGGGACAAAAATGTGTAAGCAATTAAAAGAGAAACTGTAGGGTTTTGAGCAAACGATGTTGGGGTAATGGGACAATTTTCATACGGAGTTAAATAAACATAGATTTAAACATACAACATTTAAGAAAGCTAATGTTGAAACAGGATGGGAACTTACACACACAGAAAAAATTGTAATGCTTTTAGTATTAAAAAAGAGAATTTGTGATCTTAGTAGTAAATAATTTTTAGACTTGACATCAAAATGGTGGATCTTAAAAAATTTCATAAATTTTACTCAGAATTAAAGTCTTTAGACTGGGGATAGCTCAGCAGTAGAACACTTGCTTACATTGCACAGGGGTCCAAGTTTGACCCCCCAGCGCCACAAAAATAAAGTTAAAATTTCTTGTTCTTCAACATATTCTACCAAGGATAAGGTACAGCTAAGAAGAAAACATTTGTGAGCTACAACTCACAAATTCAGTAAGAAACAAATGTCTAGAATAGCGAACTCTCAAAATTTGACATAAAGTCAGTGAAGACATACAAAGCAAATAAGCACAGAAAGACTGCTCAACATGGTTGGCCATTAGCAAGATGCAAGCTAAAGCCACCCTGAGATACCACTGCATACCTAAAAATTAAAGCCTGTAACAAACCCAGTGCTGGAGAGTCTGCAAAGAACCTGCATTACTTACACATGGGTGCTGGGGATGTAAAGTGTTGCCACAATCCAGGCAAACATTTTGACAACTTCTTTAAAAAATGAAGTACAAAGATGCCATTTGGTCCAGCAATGGTACTTTTAGGCACTTGTCCAAGAGCAATAGAAGCTTATGTTCATCAAAAAAAATAAAATAAAGAAGGAAAGAAAAACATATCCATGAATATCCATCCCAGATTTATGTCTAAGAAGGCTGAAAACACCTAAGAAGTCATTCGACAGATGGACACTTAAACAAATTGGGTTACATCCATACTATGCAATATACCATAGCAATATGAGAGAAAGTATATTGATACATAAAAATACTTGGCTAAATCACCAAATAAGTGTAAAAAGGTAAAATGCCTATGTCATAGAGGAAAATGTAATCATTTAATATACAAAAAAGTTGACAGAAATGAAGTACATTAGGCCAAGTTAACTCAAATTATACTATAGCACCACAGTGACAAAACCAGCATGGTAGGGGCACAAAACAGACATATAGACCAACGAAATATACCAAAGAACTCAAAAATAAAACCTAAAAGCTCCAGCTAACCTGAGAGAACAGTGTTAAAACACATACTGGAACAGTCAAAGCACAGCCCCTTCCACAAATCATGTTCGAAAAACTGTATCATCCACCTAAGAGATTGAAACCATATATAAATATCTCACTCTACTTAAAAACTAATTCAGATGTTAGGGCTGCTAAAGGAAAATGTCAGTGAAGCACTTCAAGATACAAAGGCAAAGACTTTCTGAAAAGGACCCTAACAACACAGGAAATAACCCCCATAAACTGAAAACTGGGGCTTTATAGGATTAGAAAAGCTCAAGACAGTAAATGAAACAATCAAGAGAGTAAAGAAAGACTCTAGAAAAGAAGAAAACTAGAGGCTTAATATTGAGAATCTATAAAGAACTTAAAAATTAAATATCAATAAATGAGACAATAAATGGCATAAACTGCTCACAAAGAAAGAAATACACCCAAAAATTTGAAAATGTGTTCAACCACCTCAACCACCATAGAAAATGACATGAAGACTAGAGCAATATTCATTTCTTTCTGGACAAAATGGCTACCAGCAAGAAAACAAACAGCAACAGATGTTGGTGTGGATGGAGGGAAGAAGGACCACTTATACTTGTAGATGGGAATGTAAATCTGTTTAGCCACTATAGACATCAGTGCAGATGATCATCAATAAACTGAAAACAGAACTCCCATAAGACCCAATACACCACCCCTAGATAGTTATGTGAAGGATTCTAAGTCAATGCCCACAGAGATCTATGTATGCCCATGTTTATAGCTTAACTATTATGAGAGCAAGAAATAGAACCAGTTTACATGTCCATTGAATACATGAAAAGAATGAGCTAGTTATTTTAAGCTGAGATTTTATTCAGATAAAAGAAAAAACAACTTAAGACACTGAAGGAAAATGACTGAAACTAGAGATCATTGTGTTAACAAAACAAGCCACAACCAAAAAGGCAAATACTGAATATTTTCTCAAATATGTGGAATCTGTGTCCAAATGTATATAACCATATAGATGTAGGACACAAAGGTGGAAAGGGAACTATAAGGAAGAATGAAGGAGTCTAAAGAGAGGAGAGAGGAAGAGGAGGAGGAGGAGGAGGGAGGAAGAAGAGGAAGAGGGGGAGGAGGAGGGAACCTGGGATGTGAGAACACGGGGGTGCAAACTGTAGGGAGGAAAGGAACCAGAAGGGGTAGGCAGGACATGGAGAAAGACAGTGGGGCATGGTGAAAAGAACAAAGTGAAGTGACAAAGATGGGTGAGACCATCACAATAGAACACATTATGTAGCATTCTAACTAAAGGGTTCAGTTTGGCAAAAGAAAGTCTGTGGAAAGTAGTGTAGTGTGATCCCTCTCCGTAGACCATCTAGACCACAGAAATAGAGTGAGCAGTACATTAATGACTGCCTGGGCAGGGAATGGTGGTTAGGAAGAGAGAGCCAAGGTCTGGGATGCTCTCTGCACTAATGAAGACTTTCTGTAATTGTGATAGTGAAACTGAGTGTGCTAAAGATCGTAGAATTCTACTCTATAAACAGGTGATATGTAAGTGAATTCCAGCTCAATAAAGTTAATACCAAAAATAATAGAAGTTTAACAGAAAGTGGCTACAACTGACTTCAGTTTTAAAGAGGGATCAGAAACTACCAGAGGGTCCAAGACTTGAGTTGACTAGTGTTGCAAAGGAAGTGTATTATTTGTTTCTGGTTATAAAAGTAAATTATTCACATTATCCAGAATAAGAACTGTGACAAAGCATAAAGTAAAAAATACAATCAACACATTATACTTAAAAAGGCCTAAGAGTACACAGTGGCTGCTGGACATCAGAGCAAGAATAAGAGGGGGAGTGTGTGGAAAAACATAACTCTAGAGGCTTTTCAAAACAGCCATATGGAAACTTACTGTAGAAGCTTACACACACACACACACACACACACATACACGGAGAGAGAGACAGACAGACAGACAGACAGACAGACTCTGTATTAAATGAATTTATCCTATACTAGGGGATAATACCCTCATTAGACATTACATGCTAATAAATAAAAGACCAAATGACAGGAATGTCACTTCCTGTGACATTTACTTCATTTTCAGGTTTTGGCCAATGCAGTCCCATATGCCTTCCAAACATTACAGGCTATCGCCAACACTTTTGGCTGTCCACTAGAACTTGATGGTAAGTCTTTTTTGTTGAAGACAAGAAGTCACATTCTTGAGCCATAGAACATAGAAAATTTAAGCTGGTACTCTCCTGGAAGCTTCATCCCTACCTGCTACCTTTCAGAACGCTGGAAGACTACCAGAGGACAAAAGCAACTCTCAGCCTCACCCAGCTGTGAACCCTAAGCTGTAATGAAGCAATTTCTTCTCTACAGACAAGGTAGTTAGACATTTTGATAACAATGAGGCTGAGTATAATGATCGTTAGCACATCTGGAGGAAGAGCTGACAGGAAGTGTCCTGGTCCCTCCACACACTCTTGAGGTCACAGACACCTTCCACCTGCTGACATCAGACAATGCCATCTCCTTTCCAGCACGAGGAAATACTGCAATAACAGTAAGAGCAACAAAGACAGCTGAGTCACAATGCCAAGCACTAGTCAAGAGATGAAAGTCATCACCCATGTCTTCATACAGCTACAGAGGATAACTATGGCTTTCCATATTCAAGCTTAAATTTAAATATTTTATTTTTATCTTTCTTTATGCACATGTGTGTTTGTGTGTGAGAGGGTATGCTATATCTGTGGGGTTGTCCACCGAGGCCAGAGGAGGGCGTTAGATTCCCTGGAGCTGTAATTATAGGCAGTTGTAAGACTGGACAGAGGAGCTGGGGACCTGTGGAACAGTAGCCGGAGGCATCTCTCCAGTCCAAGGTTGAACAAGCATGATGTCATGGTTAGGTGAGGCTGGCTTAAGCAGTCTGCTCGTCTGAAGAGGGACTTAGGAATCACACACAGCTACAGACAAGAATTATATTTTCAAGGAAATTTGCTCAGGAAATTTTAAACACCATCTGCTTTTTCCTCTCTCAAGGAAGTTGTGAGAAACACAGACTGTAAAATAAGAGGAAATCACAAGGCAATTTGCTTTGCTGAGGGAGAAAAGAGAAAACTGATAGAGCCTAGGAATGAGTTCAAAGACACGGAGAATGAGTCACAGGATTAAAACGTTAGAGGTGCTGAGCAGAGGAGCTGACAACAGCCAATCCTTATCACCTTGCTTTCGTAGCCAATGTAAGGAGACCTTGCTGATTGCAAGAAAACCCAGCAAACGATAAGACTAATGACAAACTGTTTATATTGCTTTAGATAGATGACATATGATCATGCAAATTACAAACCAATAAATCTCAAAAGAACACAAATCCCAGGGAATAAAACTATCTCCACAGTAATGTGTCCACAACTAAGTCCAGCAACACACTCATGCCATGTCTATAAGAGACCTAGCCTCTTATATTTGTTTGTTTGTTTGTTTTCTTGGTTTTGACAGGGTCTTGCTGTGAAATCCAGGCAGATCTTGAACTGGTGATCCCATGGCTTCAGCCTCCTGAGCTCCAAAACAACAGGAAAGTGCCAGGAATGTGCCACTGCTCTCAGTGAGACACATAATTTCATACAAATTCAACAACTGTGGAAACTGAGGCCTCCATAGTAACTTAATGTTCTTGCGATTGTGGGTCACAGACGGAATGCATACCCAGAGGCGTGAATTGAAATGCCCTAAAATAACTTTGAAGAGAAAGGCACACAATCCAGATGAAAAATATTCACAGCACTCTGATGAGAAAAATAAAGGAAGCAGAATCAATGCTCTCCGAGCCATGTCTCTGGATGAGACAACTCAATACTGAATTGATTTTAAGTCCTTAAGCATTAATCTAAAAACTTAATATTATTAAATAAAATTCAAAAGTGATTTTATATGGAACTTGACAACATGACTCTAAAACTCATCTGCAAATAGAAGCTGATCAGAATACCTAAAAAGAAACTGAAGAAGGCTAGCAGGGGTAGAGGATTCAGAGTGATGAGGAATGGAAAATTACATACGGAGTATTAAATACGGAATATACAACAAAATACTGCTGTGTTCCCTGCTATAGGCTGAAACCCAAGCAGTGGTGAAGTGATGGTATACTTTTTAAAAAGAAAGGAAGAAAGAGGAAAATAGACCTAGATTTGAACGCAATGGCCTTAAGCTGATGTTTAAGGTATAAGAGGAAACAGCATTTTCAATAAAAGGACTTAAACCATATCAGGGGATCTTAGCTCAAGATAATCTGTGAAGGAATAAAAATTTCAAAAATGTTTAAGTCAATGGAGAAAATCTATGCAAATATCCTCACCTTTCCTGCTTTGTTTTCTCCAGGCCATTCCTTAGCATCAACAAGTCCTACAGTTCCTTAACTATTTTGTTTACTACCTGTCTCTCAACACTGAAAATGAGTTTCACACGCGCATGCTTTTTAAGTGTTTATCCACATTGTCTGCAAACATTTCTAATATGTACAAGCTGGGGGGGTGGGGGGGTAAAAAAGCCATCTGTTGAAAAGCTCAAAGAGAGATGAGCCAGGACTGATGTGCAAGATTACAGCCTTAGCTACGCAGCTGCAGAGGTGAGAGGGTCACAGGTTAAGGAGTGTCTGAGTCTCAGAGCAAGTTCAAGCCTTCAGGCCAAATGGACTTAGTGGGACCCTATCTCAAATGAAAAATAAAGAGGGGGACAGAGGCGGAGTTGAGGGGGGCGTACTTGCTCAACAAGTGTGTAGTCCTTGGTTCAATCCCCAATACCACAAAAAATGATAGCAGATCTGACAAAGTTTGTCTAAAGCATAAAATCAAAGAGAAAAATAACAGGAAATGATACATTCATAAACGTAAGGTGAATTAAAACCTCTCTCCGCATCAAAAAGGCCCATAAAATTGTATGATAGATTGAAAAAACTTGCAACCCATATTGTAAGTATACTTATGATTAAAGAATGAGCCTATAGAAACCAGAACAAAAAACAGACAAAGATGATCCCCTACCCCCAAAAAATGTCATACCTAAAAAATGATTTAAAATATGTAACATTACAGATAACGAAGAATTAATATTAAATAAGAGAAATGTAGTATAGTTGCTCAGGGCCTCGAAAGCTCAGTCATGCTTTGTCATTTGCCAGGGTACTAGAGGACAGGAACTCTGACACTCAGTGAGAGAGCATATGATTTTACTATACTCTTTGTGGAGAACAATGAAATAATAGAAATTTTATGTCTGCCTGGCTATTTATACGCATTCCAATTAAGAACTCTTCTCAGACCTTTGCTAGTACATACACAGCATATGTTTTTAACAGCAAGCAAGTTAAATGTCTTTCATATCAAATAAATTAGGATCAAGCCACTGTGGGCATAATGCCCATGCTGCTGCGTAACAGTGTGGGTTAGAACTATGTGAGATAATCCTAAGCAAAAAGTAGATCTTTACTGGTAGCATGGACAGTTTTCCTGTGTGTGTAACAGAGGGTTCTCAAACAAGCCATTCAAACAAGCAGAATGGATTTCTCCTGGGAATGTGTTGGAATGCAGAAGCTTTACCCACATGGTAAGAAGTTATTCTCTTTGTACATCTGGATGGTACAATTATTGGGTAACTCACAAGCAGTAGAATTTGTGATGTTCTGAAGGTGGGAAGGCAAAGCAAGACTAGGGCACTGGCAGACTCAGTGACAGCTAAAGGCTGACTTTTCTTGGGATGGATGTTCTGCGTCTGTACATGGTGTGCGTGTGTGATGAATAGTTATGCTTCTCAGAATACTAAGTCCTCACAATTTTATCACTTCTAGAAGGACTCATCTCTTAATGTGATCATGATGAGATCAAGTCCCAAAATATAAAATAGAGGAGAGACACAGGAGACCTTGGTACCAACTGAGATCCCATGGCACACTAAGGGTTGAGAACCATATCTACAGCTCCAATATCTAACAGATCACCGAGTGTTCACAACACTGTGCTTGGGACGTTGTTACAGGAGAAAAAGGTTTCTCCTTTATGTATCTGTATATTCTGACTGTGATGCTATCATCTCATTGAAAATTAAGAATTTCACAAGGAAAAAAGTTCCACCAGAGAGAAAGTGGAGAATGGAAAGGTGAGAGAAAATAACGCTATGTAAGTAGATACTATGAAACAGACAAGAGATTCAAGTGAGAGAGGCCATCTCCCTGAACACACAAAAGCTACAAAGGGGTGAGACTTCAACATGTCCTATGTCTACAGTGAGTTGATGTCACAAATGTGACAAACCTTCCTACCTGTTGAATAAACAGGATCAAGAGAAAGAATAAAATGGAACAGAAGTAATGACACAGAAGACCCTTGGAGATTTTCAACATTGAAAGTTTACAGCAAAATTGGAATTCTAGGAATTTTCCCAGATTAATATTCATGCAAAAAAATTATGGTTTTTTAAAATGAAACAGAATTATCTCACTTTCCTCCTCTCTTTCCTCCCATCAGTCCCCTCCCAGTTACCACCCTTGAACCCTTCTTATGTATGTACCCCCCCATCGTCGTCACCCCCATCGTCGTCACCCCCATGTTCACAGCCTCCTCTTCTTTGATTATTATTGTTACATATGTAAGAAAGAACTCAAGAAGTTAGACTCCAGAGAACCAAATAACCTTATCAAAAAATGGCAAACAAAGCTAAACAGAGAATTCTCAACTGAGGAAACTCGAGGGGTTAAAAAGCACCTAAAGAAATGTTCAGCATCCTCAGTCATCAGGGAAATGCAAAGCAAAACAACCCTGAGATTCCACCTCACACCAGTCAGAATGGCTAAGATCAAAAACTCAGGTGACAGCAGATGCTGAGGAGGATGTGGAGAAAGAGGAACACTCCTCCATTGCTGGTGGGATTGTAAGCTGGTATAACCACTCTGGAAATCACCTTGGCGGACCCTCAGAAAATTGGACGTAATACTACCTGAGGACCCAGCTATACCACTCCTTGACATATACCCAGAAGATGCTCCAACATGTAATAAGGACACATGTTCCACTATGTTCATAGCAGCCATATTTATAATAGCCAGAAGCTGGAAACAACCCTGATGTCCCTCAACAGAGTAATGGATACAGAAAATGTGGTACATTTACACAATGGAATACTACTCAGCTATTAAAAACAATGACTTCATGAAATTCACAGGCAAATGGATGGAACTTGAAATTATCATCCTGAGTGAGGTAACTCAGTCACAAAAGAACAAACACAGTATGTATTCACTGATAAGTGGTTATTAGCCCAAAAGTTCGGAATACCCAAGATTCAGTTCGCAGCAACAGTTGGGCTGAGCGTGAGGTCCCAGATGGAGGAGTTGGGAAAGAGACTGAAGAAACTGAGGGAGTTTGAAGGCCCATGGAAGGAGCAACAATGTCAACTGGCCTGACCCCCCCAGAGCTCCAGGAGACTGGACCACCAACCAAAGAATACACATGGAGGGACCCATGATGCTGGCCACATATGTGGCAGAGGAGGGCCTTGTTGGTCATCAGTGGGAGGAGAGGCCTTTGGGCCTGAGGGTGTTAGATGCCCCAGTGTAGGGGAAGGCTAGGAAGGGAAGACAGGAGTGGGTGGGTGTGTGGGTGGGTGGGGGAATACCCCCATAGAGGCAGGGGGCGGGGTGATGGGATAGGGGATTTCCAAAGAGGATACCTGGAAAGGGGGAAACATTTGAAGTGTAAATAAGGTATTAAAAAAAAAAGAATGCCCCCATAGGCTCATGCATTTGAATGCTTGGTCACCAGGGAGTGGCACTATTTGAGAAGGACTACTTAGGAGGTGTGGCCTTTTTGGAGGAAGTATATCACTGCAGGTGGGTTTTGGGGTCTCAAAAGCCCAAGCCAGTCCCAGTGTGTCTCTTTCCTGCAGCCTGCTGATCAGGATGCAGAACTTTCAGCTCTGCTGTGCTTCCTACCATAATTACCTAAACTTCTGAAAGCCAGCCCCCATTAAATGTTTTCTTTATTGAGTTGCCATGATGTCTTTTTAAAGCAATAAAACACTAAGACAATATACAAATGTAAGTAAGTATATATGTATGTATGTGTATTCACCTATATGCGTGTGTGTACGTATGGTTGTATGTATGTATGTATGCATGTACTACAAACACAAAACCCACTGAGTTCATTTTTGTTGTTTTTGTGTATATGGTTTTAGGTCTGACCCCTCTGCACTGAACAACAAATAAGGGGGTTCATCGCTGGGAGAAGCTAATTCTTTTTTCCCACTAGTCATTAGCTGTCTGTAGTTTTCTAGGGGTGGGACCCCACAAATTTCCTTCCTTCCATGTTGAGATGTCTACTGATCCTGCCATCATTCCATTCTTGTTTAACATTGTAACCGTTTGGGCTTTTTATGTTCCCTGGGTTCCTGAATAAACACATGGGGCTTTTTGTTTATGAATTAATGCTTAGGCCTTAAGCTGGGGTTGTTCCCCCAACACGCCTGTAACTGAATTAACCTATTTATATTATTCCATGTCTGCCGTGTGGCTGGTTACTTCTCGTCAGTTTTACATGTCCGACTTCCTCTGAGTCCTGTTGGTGGATCTTCTCGTGCATGACTTGTTCCCAGACTTCCTCTCTCTCTGCTGATATCCCACTTTCTAATCCAGCCTCAGCTTATTGGCCATCAGATTTTCATTAATGGGTAATGCTTTTACACGGTGCACAAGAGATTATTTCTACAAGCCATTTCTAGAAGAGACAGTTTCACAGAAGAACAAGGAAGGCTCTGTTCTTAGTATAAAATCTGGACACAACACAACAATAAACAGATCATTGGGAGTCCATCTCCAGTGGATACCTCCCTACCACAGCTCCTGCATTTATAACTCAGGGAACACAGCAAAACAGAGGATTAAATAAAATTGTATGGGCAAAATTTTTATAAAATCAGTTTTAAAATATTGTCAGCATTCTAAATATCCTACTATTGGATATATATATATATCCAATATATATACACAATATATTATTGTACACAATAGTATACAATAGTATTGCAATATAATTATCTCATTAAAACTATGATGTAGATTATGTATATTTACTAGTAGAGAAGTATGTCTACTGAACAAACACATAGCATCTGGAGAGATGTAGTAAAGCACTCGCCACATAAGTATGAAGTGTAGCATCTGAATCCGTAGGCTCTATGTAAAAGCTACAAGCAGCAATGATTGAAGATAACCCCTGTTCTCTCACACTGAGATGGGAGGCTGAGGCAGGAGAAAGCAGACACTAAAGGGCAGCTAACAAGGTATACTCAGCAGAAAACAACAGAAAAGGGACCCTGCCTGCAAACAAGGTAGAGGCAAGGGCCAGACAACAGAGGTTGTCCTTTGACCTCCACACTTGTGTCCAGGCATGTACATGTACACACTCAAACATATGCAATCACAGACACCTACATACCCACTTTAGGCACATTCAGTAAACTTAATAAACTATAAAAGAGACAGTAATGACATTAAGCACTTAATACATGTCACAAGAATTCTAAGAACTACATAATCACATAATCTGAAGGACCCTGTGAGAAAAGTTACGATTTCACAGATGAAAAAACATGTTGAAAGATCTTTGGAAAGGTTCCAAGGCCCAGTTAGTGAGCCATAGACTAGGGTGTGATCCTAGTCCATGTGACTCCAGAACACACAGGCACTGGTACGCAGCATGTACAATGTGACATCATTAAAACGGCCCACAGACTCTGGACATCTAGTCAGTAAGGCGTTGGTAGTGCTTATCTCTGAGTTGTGGGATTAAAGGTAATTTAATTTTTTTTTTATCTTTGGAATTTCTTTTGTCTTGAAAGATTACATATTACTTAAGCTATGTGAGTGATAAAACGCAGCCACAGCTGGAGGCTTATTTTATGCCTTATTTGAAAAAAATAAAATAAAATAAAAGAGAAAGAGTCAAGGAGAAGGACAGAAGCCCTACCAAAAAGAGCAAATGGTCCTTCAATGTCCTTTAGACAAAGGACTCTGAGTGTGGGCAGTGGGGAAATCATCCACAACACCCTTCACCTCACTTCAAGACTGCAGACACCCCAAACATACACAAATACATATGAAGCTCAGAGAAATCTCAGCTCACAGTTCCAGCATGCTTTATCAGAAGCAGAAGGAGGCGCCGGTATGTTCTGAAGAACAAAGAACAGGAGTTCTCAAACGGATGTGCTCTTCCTGCTTTCTGTACAGCACCTGGACTCCTCAAGGATGTCTGTATTTGCTAACTGGAAGGGTCAAGTAAGAAAGGTCTGTGTCACACTATCAATAATCGCAGTGCAATGGCTCGGTGAGAGCCCTAACAGATGATAGCATGGCCAGGGGAGGCAGGGAGCATTTCAAATGAGATGGTAAAATCATCTTTGGCTGAGAATATGCCACAGTCAGAATGCAGAGTAGGGGTGTGTAGGCAGAAGAACAGCCCTGGTGCTTTAAAGATGAACATTTCCAATTGCCTCAGATGAAAATGAAGAATCTCTCCAGGGATACACTCTAAAGTAGCAAATCCTCATCTCTTTGCAGGAACCCATTGTTATGGTGAATTTTAGGCTTACATCCTTACCACATCTCCTTGTGAACGGACTGCCTTAGGCATTAGCAGATAAGGTCCAGGGCATAAAGTACTTCCTGTGCAGGAGTGAAGACCAGAGTTCAGATCCTGAGCACTAAGATAAAAAGCTGGGCAGGCATCATGTTCACTTATAATCTTGGTGCTCTGAGGCCAAGACAGAGGATTCCTGGGTCAAGCTGGCTAGCTAGATTCACAGAATGGTAAACTCCAGGCACAAAGGAGACCCTGCCTTGGATTATAACGTAAGAGAAATAGAAGATGACACCTGACATCTATGTTTGAATTCCAGATGCACAAGCACAGGCATACATGCATACTACATATATGCACCCAGTACATGCAAGCATACATACACAACATACACAAAACAAGGCTTGTTTCCCCAAACTCCACTAACTGTGGCACTGTGGGACTCTCTTTAGCTAATGAAGTAGAAATGAAAGTATCACATAAGCATGTTTAATATGGCCTGAGGGTCACAGTGTGTGTGTTGAATTGGTGTATGTTCTCTCCCCACCCCGCAATAAAATAATAAAAACCTCCAGGAAGGTCCAGCAAAATGCAGGACAACTGTAGCTGACCAAAAGTGGATGTGTAATCTGAGTAAAAAGTAAACCCCTTTATGGCTGTAAACCTTAGAGTTTGGAATCATTTGTTACTGCAGCATGCCTTAGCATAAACTGACTGATACATCACTGGATCCCAGCTTAACTACAGGGGATCCACAGAACACCCGCAATCACTTACCCCTGAAGCTCTGTGCACCTCATAGTGAAGCTAACCTGAATACACCTTCTTCTTTGGGAAAAAAATAAAAGGTGTATTTTAATCCTGTTTGGATTTAATTGTTTGAGCTACCGGCCTTTCTCTGCACTACAACAGCAGGCTAATTTTCTCAATTTCTACTTCACCTTGTGCTTACATACATTTATATCAAAAGATCTCCTTTCTTTCTGCATCTCACACAACCGCTGCCACTCCTGTGGTAACAGATCAGACAAAACACTGCTTCAGCCACAGGAAGTAACACAAGCCTTCAGACAGAAGCCAAAAGACGACAAGATTGCAGTTTCCTTTTCTAGTCACTATCCCGAGCCTTGAATTAGAAACCAACTCAGATGAGCGTTGTTTCCTCAACATCCAGACTCCACCCACTGGTAACTAAACAGCTGTCACTGGCGCTCAAACTCAGGCACATGTGTTCTAAAGAGTTCACAAGAAGTTCTTTGGAATCTCTGCAAACTTATGACAGAGGAAACCTTGAAAGATGCCAGAA
Source organism: Rhynchomys soricoides (assembly GCA_019843965.1). Taxonomy (NCBI): domain Eukaryota; kingdom Metazoa; phylum Chordata; class Mammalia; order Rodentia; family Muridae; genus Rhynchomys; species Rhynchomys soricoides. The sequence continues at coordinate 2,530,441 of JADRCH010000042.1, forward strand.
AAAAAAATTACAAGGAGTAGTGCTGGGGCTGGTGAACAGACACCAGTGTGACAGTAACAAAAAGAATAAGATCACTACTGCTGCCACCACTGCCACCATCAACATCATATATCACCTTTGTGATACATATCAATGAGACAGTAGTTGGACTCTCCGAGGAGGCTTGTGTTTTCTCAATAGAAGGGCAGCACGGGCAAGGTCTGTGTCACTCTACCAACAACTGCACTACATCTTAATTGGAGTCTACATTACTGTGATAAAACACTACGAGCATGAGCGACTTGGGCAGAAAGGGCTAATTTGGCTTACATGTTCTGATCACAGTTATCATTAAGAATAGCCAAATTCAAGAACTCAGAGCAGGAACCTGGACGCAGGAACCACAGCAAAGATCATAGAGGAATACGGCTTATTGTGTTGTTTCCCACAACTTGTTAAGCCTGCTTTCTCATTGCACCCAGGACCACCAGCCCAGGGGTGGTGTCACCCACAATGTGGTAAGCCCTTCCATGTCAATCACTAATTAAGAAAATATACAATAGACTTGCATACAGGCCAATATTAGGATGGAATTTTCCCAACTGAGAGGTCTTCTTCCCAAATGATTCTATCTCGTGTCAAGTTGACATAGAACTAGGCAGGATGCAATGAATTGCCTAGGTTGGTAAAATTTACCTATAAAGGTAAAATAAGCAAGTGGTATTTTATGGTGCTACAAGGTACAAGGTATCCTAAGATCTCGCACAAAATGACCCTGGCCACTCCTAAGTGACCTGAGAGTTTATTCTCCATACCTCATAGATAGAAACTGTTCTCTGTAACCATTCATTTTTGGCAATGCCATAATTGGCTCACAGGAATTATTAGTAAAAAGATATTGAAGAGCACATTTATATGAGAAGGCAGGCTACCTGCATTCCTAAACCAGTATATATTTTTATGTAGAATGAAGAAGCCTATGGAGAACCGTCATTCCCACCAAAAGCAATAAGAGCCAATAATAAGCTGAGTCTGGAAGCAAAGATCTAGAATATCAGCTACCTGGAGGGCTGAAGCAAGAGGACCTGCTTTCAATATGCCTGGACAGATCAAATTGAAAGCCAGCCTGGGCAACTTAGTTAAGACTATCTCAAAATAAAAAGCAGGGGCTGAGATGTGGCTCAGCAATTATGAACACTTATTGATTTTGCAAAGGACCCAAGTTCACTTCCCAGAACCCATGTTAGAAGACTCCAACTCTCATTTCAATAGGCCTGACACACCTGGCCTCTGTGGGCACCTACACTTATATGTACATATCCAAACACAGACACACATACAAAACAAGATAAAATAAAATAAAACAAATCTTACAGAAACGGGAAGGCTGAGTGTAGAAGTTAATGATAGTATTTGCCCATCATGCCAATCTCCACTACCACGTACACTAAAATGTCACCCATACGTTAAAGGTCATTTGATTCAAAGCAACCAGTATTTCTGTAGTAGCCAAGACTTCAAAAGAAAATTCTAGAAAGAATAATAATGTCAATTATTGAGGTGAATCTGAATTGGTGCATATTGATATTTTCCATCAGATGTTTGTCAATAAATAGCAAAAAAGGACAGAAGACGGATATTTGTTATAAAGGAAGGTATAGACAACTTAATGGGGTTAGAGTTACAATAAACTGGGTTCAAGCCTGCCAAATTAGCAAGAAATGAGGGAGTAACACTAGAGGGAAGGAAGAGGTACATAAGAAACAGCGCTGGGGACCAGCGGGACACAAGTGGGGGGTATAAAGGGCACTCCCGGAGAATTAATAAATGAGCTTGCTGCCACATTGTCACCTGCTCCCAGAGTCTGAGCTGTTGATTCTGTGCCACCTCATCCCCAACCCTCAAGGTGAGTACAGTCAGGTGGCAGTCAGTCCAGGGTGTGAAGCAACTGAAGAAAATGAGGACTGGAGTGGAACAAAAGGTAAAGTGAAGTACATAAGGAATCCCATCCACCTTAAGTCAGCTCTCCCATGATGGCCTATGTTTCTTGCTCTCTGCAATGGAAAAGGTAAAGCCAATATGGGACAGCAACACTTCCACAGCCTTGACTATTTCAAACACATTAGGCCGAAATTGAAACCTGAAAGTTATTTTGATTTTCACTTCCCTAATTGCTAAGAATGCTGAACATTTTTGAAGATATTTTTTACTACAGGCAACTAAGGAATGCTGAGAGTGGAAGAAATAGTCTTCCTCAGGGACAAAGCCCTAATTAGCTATCCGTTATCAAGGAGTCAGCCCTGAAATCATATATCTATAAGATGCATGTACGAATATGAGTAGATCAAATAGGTTGTGTTTACATATTGTTCATGTACATGTATGTGTAAAATGACAAAGAAAAATAAGCAATGAATTTGAGAGGGAACAAGCAGGAGTATGGATATGGGAAGGTCTGGAATGGGGAAAGGGCAGGGGCAAACGAAGTAATTACATTTTCATTTTAAAACAAAAGACAATATGATGCTACATTAAAATAAAATCTTAGATGCTGTCTTATGTAGGGTTTCCACTGCTGTCAAGAGACACCATGACAAGGCAACTCTTATCAAGAACAGTATTTAATTGGGGCTAGCTTACAGGTTCTGAGGTTCAGTTCATTATCATCATGGTGGGAAGCATGGCAGTGTTCAGGCAGGCATGGCACTGAAGGACCTGAGAGTTCTACATCTTATTCCTAAGGCAAACAGGAGAAGACTGGCTGCCAGGCAGCTAGGAGGAGGGTCTCTCAAAGCCCATGCTCACAGTGACACACTTCCTCCAACAAGATCACACCTACTCCAACAAAGCCACACCTCTTAATAGTGCCACTCCCTGGGCCAAGCATATTCAAACCCCACAGATACTGATCCTGTAAGAATCACAGGTGATACAAAGGCTGATTGAAGGGACTGGAAAAGAACAGCTGGCTAACACTAAGAAAAGAAGATACAAGCAGGCCAACAGAAGGAAGCAAGCCTTTAAGATAAGAAGTACATTTGAAGAGAAGGAACATTTCAAACTGATAAAATGTCCAGTCCTCTCAAAATACAAGCACTTTAATCTGTCTGCTGCTAGAAATGTGACATGAGATATATAAACCCCCAAAATGACATAACCAAAAAGAAATAAGCAATGTATAAACCTATCAGGAAAACTGAACTGGATTAGAAATGCATGACAAATAATAAGAAAACCAGACATTATCAGGAAGAAGCTTTGGATAGTAACATGGTAAGCAGTGCTTACCTAATGGAAACATGCTTGCTGCTACAATTAGCAATGACATAAGACACAAAGTTTTCAGGTTGATCTGAACACCCTGAAAGCTCGCCACACTCTATCATCCAAGACTAAAGCTGTTCAGAGTGCATTGAAGTTAAGCAGCAAGTTGCCAATAAAGAAAAGAGGAAACCCTATGATATTCAACATCCTAGAAACTAAGGTACCTGCACATTGTCATTGCTCCTACAGGGTAGAAGATCACAGTTTTCAAAGAAAGGAACTCTCCAGACATGGGCTGCATATCTATAATCATAGCACTTGGGAGGTTGAGGTAAGATCACAAATTTGAGGCAAACCAAGGTTATCCAGAGAGACACTGCCTTAAAAAATTAAAAGCAGAAGAACAGACTTATAGGAGGGATTACAAAAGGATACCCCAACAGAGTACAGTCACTGGGGACCATGGCTTGAAAGATTTTTTAAACTGACATGAAAATGAGAAAACATATTCTCTGAGAAACAATGAAAACATGGTTGCTGGGACGTAGAGAAATTGTGACTGACTGGGGATATGCACAGGTTCAAGTGGAGCTAACAAGAGAGAAGCACCTAAAGATATTACCAAAAAAAATCAGGAAAGGAGCCAAATAAAGGAGAAAAGGCAATAATAAAGGTAAGAACATCATAGACAGGGAACAGATAAAAGGAGCAGCTGTTGACTCCGAAAACACATACAAAATTGATACACCAGAGAGATCTACAATAAAATGATACAATGTAAAAATGTCAAGAACAAAAGCATCTCCAAATGTTACAAATCCTACAGGCATTTAAAGATAATAGTGTAAGAATACTAAGGTCAGCTTGATTATAAAACATTTGAGGATACAGTTGACAAAACTCAAAAATTGGCCAAACTGATGCCACAGCTAGTAAGCCTCCTATGTGGAAGCAAATGGGTAAGTTAAAATCCCTAAACCCAGAACCTCTAGACTCTCCAAACATCATTAGTCATTTTATCCAAATGTTTTCACTATAATTAATGTCTGTCCTACAAAAAGCTCCTGGGAGCAGGATACAACTGTATTCCATTGTGAGACACACACACACACACACACACACACACACATTTCAATGACTAACCCAATAAGACTTTATAATAATGAAAACTTTCAGACAAATAAAGTTGGATATTAAGATTTTTAAATAAAAATTTAAGATTTTTACTTGAAAAATGTTTTCATTTAAAATGTATCTCATGATATTAACAAAAAGAGAAAAAGCCACTGGGGATGGATACTTTTCACAGCAGCACTTCAGGGTAACTAAAATCCCACAATCATCCCAAACACCAATGGCACATATTAATTTACAGCATATTGATGTGATGGAATACTACACAATAATGAAGAAGATGGACTGCAACAGGATTCCACACATGTACATGAACACACACACACACACACACACACACACACTGAAGTTCTAATGAAGCCAGATATAAAACTTTGTAACTCTCTACACGTAAAGTTTCAATTGACAACAACAGTCTGTGGAATAATAGCCAGCATGGTTTTAATGGTGAGAGGAGTGACTGTGAGGAGCACACAGGGTCTCCAGGCAGTGTGTTGTGGTGCAGATAGTAGCATCACATGCTGGCATCACTTTCTGCCATCTACATACTTAGGGTATATGAACATGGTTGCTTATGTTGTTATATTTCCCTTTAAAAATATCTTCAGGAAAAGCCAGCTCTGTGCATCACTATCTCAAAATGAGACAGCTCTGGACATGTTTTGTTTGTTTGGTTTTTGTTTTCCCAGTGCAATGAGGACTTGAGGCTAGGTGAGACCTTTTTGTGTTTATCATTTTCATTTGCTTCTAATGGGAAACTCTTGACTCTCATCTCCCAGAGCTTGTGCCTGACCTGAGAATGCTCCATTTCCCTACACAACTGGTTGACCTAGAAGCAAGCATGTATCCTACAGTGGGCTGATGAACCAAGAGTTTTGGAATAGTTTTAGATGTTAAGGATAGATGCAAGGGCAGTGTACATGTAAGACAAGTACTCTATCATTGACCTACAAGAATAGCTGTGTCCTGAGTATTCTAACAAGAGAAGATTGTATTAGTGAGACTAATAATTTACTAGTAAACATCATCTTGACACTGTTGCTGTCCTGAAGGAGTCTTCATGGAAAAAGAAAAACATAAAAATGGATGAAAGTAAAGATGACAAAAATTTTGGTGGTGGTAGAGGGGGTGGAGATGATGATGGTGATGATGATGCCCAATGATGGCAGCGATGATGGTGATGATGAAAATTTTGGTGATGTTACTAATGATCAAGATAACAACGTTGGTACAAGTATGATGACAGTGTTGGTGATGGTGATTATGACAGTGATGGCATTGGCCATAATGGTTATGATGGTGATGGTCATGATGATAATGATGGTCATGATGATGATGGTCATGCTGATGGTGGTCATAATGATGATGATGGTCAAGATGTTGATGGTCATGATGGTAATTGTCATGATGATAATGATGATGAGGCCAAAAAAGGTGGCAATTATGACAACAATGATAGTAAGGTTTATGACCATGGTGGTACTAGTGCTGCCACCGATGCTGATGACATCGATGACATATATCAGTACTTATTGTAGAGACAATACATAGATCTGTACAGAGAGATGATAAATGGATCAGCCATACAGGCATCTAAATGGTGATGGCAGTTTGTGAGTGTCTGAATAAAATCATGTTTAGTCTTGAGCTTTTAACTCTTTCTTTGATCTAAAACAATGAATTTGGTGTCTAGTACTTGCATCCAAGAGCTGTGATTTAAATCCCTGGAGCTTGTTCTGGCATTATCCATCATGGTAACCTAAGAAAAATGAGACGTATACTCAAGAGTCCAGCACTTTGCCAAGGTAGCTTATTTATTTATTTATTTTAATTGTACATCTTAACTTTAATGTAAAGTCAGGCAAACTTTCTAATACAATCAGTAATATTCTGTCTTAATAGGAAAATTTTTCCTCCAAAATGTCACTGCTATCCCCGGAAAATGTACACTATTATTCTGAAGCCACTCAAAGGTACCTGCACATTGTCATTACTCCTACAGGATAGAAGATCACAGTTTTTCAAAGAAGGAAATTCACCAGTCGTGGGTTGCAGATCTACAATCACAGCACTTGGGAGGTTGAGGTAAGATCACAAATTTGAGGCAAACCAAGTTTGTCCAGTAAGACTCTGCCTTAAAAAATTAAAAACAGACGAACAGACTTATAAGAGGAATTACAAAAGGCTACCCCAACAGTCAGAGATGATAAGATGGACCATAAGTTATGAGATAAGATCACAGATGATGGTGGAGACAGGCCCGCCTCGTGGGACGGCTACCACTGAGCCCACCCAACGGAGTGTGAGCGCCTCCGATTTCCAACATCCCTTCTTTTCTTCCATCAAATACACACTTTACTTACACAATCACTAACACCCATTCTCCAAGTAGCCCATAGCTTTCTCCTTTAAAAAGTAATTTCTTTCAAATAGAGAGAAGGCGTGGATGCTTCAGCATATATTTATTTAGTGAGACCTATTTTCGGAAAATCAGATGACTTTACCTGTGCAATCTCTAGAAGGAAAATTACCCTTTTCCAACAAAAGCTCACTTTTCTGTATGACGCTTTTAATGGCCTTGAATTCCAGCCTCAACCAGTGATATCTGAATTACTTTTAATTTAGCAACTAAGGCATAGAAAGCAACTTGGCAGCTCCTTCTTGAAGCATGTCAGGAGCAAGGGTCCTCCCACGGAAAGCTGGTGTTCATAAAAGTCTTTTTCCCCCATTCATGCTGCTGAGAGCAACCCCCATGCAGAGCTATAGTGACGTGGCTGTCACTCTCCAGACAGACACCATACTCTATAATAACAAGGTATGCAGGGTTCTCTGGTATAACTCAATATAATCAAAAATCCGATCTCAACTATTAAAGAAAGAGAAAATTTAATTTAAAAACTGGCATCAGTGACCTTTCAAATCATGTGTTGGGGCTCTGGTAAAACATGCATTCAAGGGCTACTGTTTGTCTGATTTACTTGTAATAAAAGGTTCTTTGTGGAGAGTGAAATTGCATTGTTCAGAGGGGATTGTTGTTAAGAAGATGGTTTCATTGGTACACAGTAGAAAAAGCAAAGTATTGTCTCTTCTCACACAGAGGGACTTGGGGATTTTAGGTAGAACCCATTCTAGAATAAAATAACAGTGCTAATATTACTGATCTTGGTGATTTAATCAAGAACTTATTTTCTAACAAAGCAGGGGCAAGGTGGCATCATGTAGGTATGTATGTATGTATGTATGTATGTATGTATGTATGTATGTATCTTTTTACTTAACCTCCTTAATCCCTAAGGCAGGTTTTATTTAGTATCTGATTTCTACCAAGCAATGAACTACACTTGAGTTGACATAAACACTCACTATCTATACACTGAATGAAAGACTCAGCTGTGTCTTAAAGAACAAATGAGAGAGATGAAATGGTGTCTCTACACATTTTAATGTGTTTGACAAGCCTGATTGTCCAAGCAGTTCAAAGTCTCTGCTCTAAAATAAGTTCCAGAAAATGACAAGATTGACAGGTACACACTGTGAGTTAAAGGCACAATGGCCACTAAGTGGAGCCCTGAACATGATGCAGTTGGTCACTTTTATGTTTTATATATTTTACTCTAATAAAAGAGTTCATAAATATCTTCATCCCAGGTGTAAAAGCAAATTAACCTCCAAGACTGAATTACCACCAGTTCTTCATTAATTGTATTTTTTAACTATCGCTTCAATAGGATAGGTTTCTCCCAGAAGTAGCTGGAGCTTCAAAATGACTCAAGTGACTAGAATGCAGGAAACTGTCATCACAGCACAAACAGGGGGATGGGTACCAGGATTTGGCTTGATTACCGAAGCGCCAGTCAAGGCAGAGAAGTGATTTCAGTGAGACTGGCTTCACAGGAGCTGCTGTTAAGGCGAAGGGCTCTAACTGCAAAAACTTGAAATATGGTCAATCAACAGCAAATTTCAAACACTGAACCATCTTGAAGAATATTAGAAAGCTTGGAGGAGGAGCCACAATCCATAAATAAAGGCAGGCATGAATTAAAGGGATAACCACATCAGTGAAAAGACACATAGCACAAGACAGAAAGGAGCCCCTACACAGACAGCGACATTTTCAGAAGTATTTGCAGTCCCCAAACATAAAGAACAGGATTCCTTTGGAAGGAGGTGACAAAGCAAGGCAGATGGAAGAAACAGCTCCCAACCCCTTTCTTCTCCATTTCAAAGAAAGCAACAACATGAGGGGTGGACTGGGTTTCTTTGTATTAAATAGAGGAAGAAAATGCCGACTGCCTCAAAAGCATCTAACAGGAGAACCAGTACCACAGAAATTGCCAAGTTTTTTTTACCAAGAGAACCCTCATCTATGAGAACTATTCTTAAACTATTAATTCATAAGACTGCCGGTCTGATTTCATACACCTATGTCTGCAAAAACACAACTCAATCTTTTCTTAACCTACTTTAATCTCTGAATTTGATAGACTCGCATTCATCTTAAATGAGGGTAGATAATTATCAAAAACAACCTAGTACTTAAGTGGCCTATGTTGGGTTATCCAATATTTTCATTAAATAATAATAGACTATCAAAGCAGCTGCAAGCTAGCAGTAAATCTCTCACTGTCTTAGTCAGATTCACTCCCAAATAATCCTAGCACCACACCTGAGATAGCAGTGACAGATAGAGTGGGCTATGTGTGTGATCAGATCAAGTGTAATCTACTCTTCTTATGGAATGAATTAAGTTAAATCTGACAGTGAAGAAAAATCTAAACATGATCTAGACCAAATTGGAATGAAATGCAGAGAAATAAGAGATAAATAAGACAGGGCCTCTGGCTCACAACCCTGTATCAAGGGTATCATTTCATCCTTGGTCCTTATATGATCCTGATTAAATTATGTGGGGTCGATGCCCCAGTCATGAGTCTGTGATATGCAAAGGATATGCTGCATTACAAGCAGGTCATAATTAAGTTTGTGGGTGAATCCATCTGACCTAAGATGTAAAGGGGCCATATGTGCATGCTAGAAGGCACTGACGAAGGTAACCTGTAAAGAAGATGAACTATCAAGAGAAAGACAAACATGGGTTGTTCATGAACATGGACATGGCAGAATGCTGCCTTGTTTGCATGAGGCCTTGGTGTAAGGAACAAGGAGCGGATGGGAAAACCAGACGGGAGGGTGATAGGAAGGAAGGCGGAAGGAATACAGCTAGCCAGCAACATGGAATCCCATTTTCCTACAGAGGGGGTAGAGGAGACAATATAGAAGGGGGGGAAAGTGGGGGAAAGAGGGGTGGATAATGGTTTGTAAAGTGAATAAATAAATTAATGGAAAAAAAGAAAAAGTTAAGGGTCCTAAAAAGAACTACTGGTGTACTGCTCCAGCAGTCATGGGTATTGGTGGGCACGTCAATCTCCAAGGCCAAAAGAAGCAAGGAAGCAGGCACGAGCCAGGTGTGACAGCACACCTGTAAGCTCAACACTCCAGAAGTTGAGGCAGGAAGATAGTGGGCTCCTGGCCAGCCTAGCTTACACAATGAGACTTTGTCTCAAGAAACAAAGTAAGAAAGAGACCCTGCTTAAACATCTATAGTTCTAGACAGTGCTGACTCCCACTTGTGACAGTTCCAATCAGTAAACAGGTTCGCAATTTCTTTTCTCTTGCTCAGCGGCTCTCAATCTTGGAGAGACAGAAATCTAGCCAGTAATTTAAAGAAAACAGAGATAAGTCAATGCCCTCCATCTTCTGACAGCAAGATACCCTGGGCAAAGCAAGCCCTAGAAACTGTGCCCAAGGTTTATGCAACTGCATGAGTCCATGTGTTAATTCCTGATGCACAAGTGAGGTTTTTAAACCTTCTATGACTAGGTAGCAGGAAGTTGCTGGAGCATTCCAGAACTTTTACTGAACACCAACAACTAAGCCAGCCCAACTGAGAAGAATCTAAAGAGAAAAGAGGAAAAAAAAAAAAAAGACAAAACTTCAAGATCTCGTTCTACAGGCTGACATGGCTCAGAGGCTTGCTGCCAAGCCTGACAACCTGAGTTCAATCCCTTAGACCCATATAGTTGTAGAAGACAGAACCAGTTCCCACAAGTTGTCCTTTGATCTCCATACACACACTGTGGTACACACATGAATTATGCATATATATATATATATATATATATATATGTTATTTTAAAAAGACATATTTTATTTATTCTATATATATGAATACACTGTCACTGTCTCCAGACACACCAGAATAGGGCATTGGAGCCCATTTCAGATGGTTGCGAGCCATCATGTGGTTGCTGGGAATTGAACACAGGACTCCTGGAAGAGCAGTCAGTGTTCTTAACTGCTGAGCCATCTCTCCAGCCCCACATATAGCTCTTAAAAATATCCATTTGTACACATCTATCCCCAAACATAGTAACTACTTTTGCTAATGTCTGTAACAATAGTTAAATCAGTTCCAACAACTATGTATATTTACTGACCTGTTCAAAATACTTTCAATGTCATGTCCTATGTAAAGTTCACAACAACCTTGTACTATGGACCCCATCACTGGCTCCATTTTATAGATGCAGGAAATATACCTTGTCCATGTCAAGGGCCACTGAGTTGGTTTTAACCACTGCTGCAATGCTTTGCTCTCCTCTTTTGGGGAAATGGCTTAATATTATAATGAAAACAATTATCATTTATGTAGGGATTACCTTGTGAGTTACATAGATTTGTTCAAATGACTCAACACAGGTTTTACTAATTCCCCAATCAGTAGTGCCAAAGGCTGCACCCCAGGATGCTGAACTGTCTTAGAAGAGCTTGGTCCTCACTGGTGTGATATCAGGGGCCATCAGGGTTGTGATAAAAGGCTGGCCCTACAGGAAGGTGGAAAAGAGCTTGGCTCCCCCAAGCACACAGGGAGGCATGGACAGACACAGGGGTGAAGTGAGCACCCCAGCAGCAGCAGCAGCAGCAGCAACAGCAGCAGTAGCAGCTCAGGGCCCACTCACAGAGGCACCCTGGGAAGTGAATCAAATGGAGAATCAACTATAAATCCATGAAACAACAGTTCACCCTCATGTGTCTGCTTACCTCCTAGGACACTCTCATCACTCACTTTAAGGGTCGGAGCTATAACCAACCCTGGGACCTAGGAATGAAATCAGTGCTAAAGGACTCCTCCTTCAGTGATGCTGAAGCCATAAATCCAAAGAGCACTGGAATGCCAAGCCGACAGTGGCACACGGGTGCTGTCCATCTTCCAAGGGCCCATCAGAAATGCTTCTCTTATAAACAAGTGTGGGTGTTCTTGTTATCATTGCTTCTATCCTCCTGCCTCTCTGCCTGACTTCACAGCAAGAATCAAAAACAAGGGGGGCTGGGTGGGAAAGGAATCTCTAAAGATCCAATCAGGACTGGATGTGCCTTCTTGAAGGAGATGTTTTTCAAAACATCCATGAGGTGGGCTGTAGTCCAGAAAATAGTTTCTCTTACAAGGAACACTTGTAAGGTTATTTAGTGAGCTAAGCCTATCCGTGGCTGCCAGTCATAGGCTGATAGCCAGTGTTGGTTGGTGGGTGGGCCAGCTGGTCGATGACACAAACGAATGAGGTGAGTAGTGAAGAGGCAAGATTGTGAGCTTTGACATCAGGACCACCACAGCTGAGATGTGGCTTAACCCCAAGCTTCCCTGACACTTCAGCTACGTTACCTAACTTCTCTGAACTGCTTGTTCTTTGGCAGAGGACAACAGTAGCATTGGTGAGGCAGTGTTCGCTCTTCTGTTTGGCTTTCCTCCAGTCTCTGTTGGTTGTAGTTCCTATAAGACCCTGATTTGAGTTTGAAGAATTCTCCATCCTCAGAACCACGGTCACTTGGAAATGAAAAATAAAAGAGGTAATTCTCTTCTCAGCCAATGGAATTGCTTGAGAAGTACAGCCATCCCTGGGCAGACAGCACTGTGACCCAGAATAATGGTGGCAGCGTTCTTTATTGGGTTTCATTACATCCAGACAAACAGAAATGATGACTGACTGTTTCCTAATGGACAAGTGGACAATCCACCTTAGGGAAAATGCTCAGTGTCCAATGCCAATGGCTGTGGGCTAGAGTCTTTTCTGCCATGTTGTGTAGCTGGGTTGCTAAGGATGAAACCTGCCCCGTGGTTTCACTGGGATCACTAAACTAACATAATACTGAACATTAATACTAACATTAACTGAATTCAGAAGTCCCCTCCCTGGCTATTTAATCAGGTGGAGAATTGCCGTAGGAGTCTTGCCTGGAAAAGCTGACTGCACAGGAGTAGCCAATGATGCAGTCTCCAGGAGTCATCAACACCGTGTGGTGAGCTCTGGGGTTCTGCAGCTGCGGAAGTCCCCCAGGCTTCTGTGAGTAACTCCTGTAACAAACCCAATAAGGTCATTGCCTATTCAAGTTGGCCTTGAATGGCTTTATTGCTTTGGTTTGTTGCTGCCCTCTCTTTATGAGACTAGGAATAGACTCATCAAGAAAAGTCCCACCGGAGCCACTTACCAACTGGGTAACTTGATTCCTTGGGACTCAGCGCTCTAACCTGTACAATAGAGACAGTACACTCCTAGTTCGATGATTTGGGGATGAACTGAAAGGGTATTATTAAGGTCCTCACCCTGATAATGTCAGCTCAAAATCAAACCCCTCCCCTGTAACTCTTCCATCTTTCTCAATGGTCTCCCGTTTACTTACCTTGCACGGCTGATACGGAGCTTTAAATATCAGAGGCTATGGTGAGAGCCGCCTGTCATATATCCCTAATATGGGGGAGGTGCAATTTTTCATGAGGTAAATTTGCAATGCGCATCCAGATTATACTTGGGGCAGTAAACTAGTCCACGAAGATTCACAAAGGAATGAACTGCAAATGATTTGTAAGTTAAGTGAAATAAGTTCAAGAAAAACACATCAGAAAGTTCAAGGAAAAAAAAACCAGAAAGGAAGGAGGTGGCTGTAAGGTCTGTGAAAAAAGATGAGAAAGGCTAAGAAAAAGCAACAGGGAGGTAAGCGCTGTATGTATGGAAATGTCATGGTGTCTTACTTTGGACAATTAACATATGCTAATAAAGTAGTAAAAAGAAAGGCTTAAAATCACCATTTGCTCCAACATGATAATTGCTGTTATGAAACTTCACACAGAAGTGATGAGAACACAGGGAGAAGAAAATGACAACACCCTAGAAAGAGGCACAAAGGGAGAGCTACAAAGAACAAGGTACAAAGGAAGGAAGCTCTGCTGTGGACGGTACAGAGAACAACAGGCTGCCACTGGGAGTGGAAGTGAGGTATCATCAGGGGTCTAGAGCCTGGTCAAGTCCACCGCAGTCCCTCCATCGAAGGCTGCACGCCTTCTAGTCCAGCCCACTACAGCCATCCCTGCAATGGAAGTCTGTACAGCCTTCTGTCCGAGTCCACCCCACCCCACTCCCAGGGAAGGCAGAATAGCCTTCCTAGCTGGCCCTAATTTCCACATTTGGCTAATACAACCTGTTCTTGGCACAGTGGCCAGAATAGTGCTGCTCACACATAATGTGGTCACGTTCCCCATCACAAACCTCCACGGCTGTCCCACCTCTCGGTTTATAAACTAAGATCCTTGCAATTGTTTGTCTCTTCCAGAAGTAGGCATCTACCTACCTCAGGACCTTTGCACTGCTGATTCAGCTTCATAAGCTGCCCGTGTTATTTATAAGGCTCATTCTATCATAGTATCTAAATTAATTAGTAGTCCATGCTTAAGCATCTATTATACATGTACAGGCATGCACATGAGTTGTTATGTTCTCTGCAGTATCTATCCCCCATGTCTACACCTGCCCCTGACACACAGGGACACCAAAATACTTGCCAAATAAATGTCAACTGAATCCCAATCAGTTTATGAATGTATAAATTGGCAGATTCCACATAGAACTAATTAGGCAAAGACCAAATAGACACAGTGGGGTCATAAAATATTGACTCCAGTATTGTATTGAATACAAGATGAGGTTATTCACCATGTGTAGACAGTAGCATGTGTAGATCCCTAGAGGATAACCCACCCACATTTCATGGTAGCGTCATTCATCCCTGATGCTTTGCGGGTAGAAGCTCCCACCGGAAGGGCGCAGGATAGCCCTAATTGGAAAGCGAGTTGATTAAGAAGGAGGGAAATGACCAGTAATGATAGTATGCATATTTGAAACCCACAGGTATATTTTTTTCCTAGTTCAATAGAATGTCTTGAGTCTAGTACACCCACTCAGGGCATGACTTGGTCAGAAATGACACATTTCAGTCATCAACAAGTATAGCAGCTTGGGTAGTCAGTGGAGAAGAGAAGGAAGTATCTTCCAGACAAAGTAAGAGTTCATGCAAGAGAGTCAGTCGTGAGCAAGTGTGTCCTGAAAGAGATCAACCAAAAACCAGCAGGAGGTGAGTCTGTATTGAAGGCACAGGGACTTTTCAGACTCCCCGAGATATAAGAACGTAAGATAATAAAAACCTTCTAAGTCTTGCTAAGGGGTCAGAGGGTGGCATGACAGGTGGCTTAGGGAGGTCTGCAGGTAGGGAGTAAAATGAAAACATTGATACTGCTTTCTCTAGCAAACCACAAATTAAGCCCAGAAACTAATATTTCTTAACAGAATGAGTCCCTTCAGCCAGACCGTTCTTCAGTCATGAGCAGCGCTTCTGATCGAAGGGCACAAGGTGGGCAACAGCTACCCATCTTGGAGATGCATGCCAGGAGCAATCACTGTCCAGATTCATCCTCTAGACTTTTCCTTATTGACGCCCTGCAAGCTGTGCTGTTCATATCCCAGCACATCAAACGGACAGCAGACCCAAGGTCTTCACAGAATAACAGAATGAGATGTGTTCATGCTCCTGAGGCTCTTGATGGATCAATCTGCCAGTTCACAAACGTTACATAAATGCAGTGGGTGCAACCGCTACTCAGTCACCAAGGCCCTGCGTAAATAACATTCCATTTAGCCCATGCTAAAAAAGAAATTCCGGCAATGAGGAAGAGAAATAACAAAACCACCAGACATTCAGCTACAAGCTGGGCTCTACACAGCAAAGATCCTGTCCCTGGAAATTCAGTGCTGCCTTACAGAGGAACAGTGGGTGAAGGAGACCTTGAGATATGCAAAGAGACTCTGCTATCAGCCAACTGACCCATCAAAAAGATGAATACTGAGCCAGGTAGCTGATAGCTCAGGGGGGAGCAGGTATGTGGTGCATACAGGTCCCATGTGACAGCACAAACACTTGCACTGCTGGCTGGTTGCCAGGTACCATCCTGGGCACTTCCTTCAACCTACATCACATCATCTTCACAGGGATGTAGAAGTCTACTATCCCCTCTTTTGAGAGCATGGAAAGACTAGGTAACTCGAAGTTCATGCAGGCTCATTTACAGAATCAGACTGGATGCCCATCAACAGGTAGGTAGATAAAATGTGGTCTATGGGCTGGAGACCTGGCTCAGCAATTAACAGCACCTGCTACTTTTCCAGAGGACCAACAGTCCTGAGTACCTTCACCCACTGTCTCTCTGTAAGCCAGCACTGAATTTCTAGGGACAAGAAGATCTTTGCTGTGTAAGGTCCAGCTTGTAGCTTAATGTCTGGCTGTTTTGTTTATTTTTTTCCTCATTACAGGGATTTATTTTTTAGCATAGACTAAATTGGATGATTCATAGCCCTTTGTACCTCCAGATCCTTAAAGATCACTATGCCCTCTTCTGGCTTCTGTACATACACACACACACATAAAAAAATAAATATTTTATGAAATTTTTTCTATATGTTTGCTCACCCATAAAGAAAAATAAAACTATGTCACCTTCAGGAGAACAAGTAGAACTGAAACTGCAGAACACTGTGTTAAGTGAAAGAGGCAAAATCCCCAAGACAAATATCATCTTTCTCTCATATGCAGGGAAAATATACATATATACAGACAGACAGGCAGGCAGGCAGGCAGACATGCATACATACATGAAATTAGAAGGAAGGCAATGAAGGAGGAAGGAAACTAGAGGAAATCAGAGGAAAAAGTAAGATCCGGGAGAAAGTTAAGCATGTCTTTACTCATATTCAGAGTCCAGATCTATACACGTAAAAGTCATGCGAAGGGATGGAAGGGTAACACATTGGGAGAAAGAGAAGCTGCAAGAGGGCAGGAGAGGGAGCCAGGGTGAACTATGAACAGAGTGCGGTGACAGACCAGATGTTAGGAAGGTGTTCTCAGGAGGCCACACTAACTAAATCTTTGAAAGGCAATAACTCAGTTCGTCAGCAGCCCAGTCAGAAGTGAAATCCAGGCAGTCTGGTTTGAGAGTTCCCCGGATGACATTAGCAGCAAGGGACCTAAGTTTGCATCTTGGTTGCTCCTACCTCCCATGCATTTGGGACAGTTGTTCCATCGTTTGAAGCTTGTTGTCTTGCTTTGCTTTTCCTTTGTTTTGGATGCAAACGAATATATGTGTGTACGCACGTTCATGTGTGTGGCACGGGTGGCAGCTGTGTGTGGGCACATGCACATGTGAAGGTGAAGTCAGAGGTTGACATCAAGTATCTCCCTCAGTCTCTCTCTCCCCTGTATTTACTGAGGGTCTCTCTGAAGCCAGGGCTGGCTGATTTAAATACTCTAACTAATCAAGTGACCTCTCCTGTCTCTGCCTCCCAAGTGTGACCCCTGGCTTTTTATAGAGATTTTAAGATCAGAATTCCAGTCCTCACACTTGTCCACTAAACATGTTAGCCACTGAGCCATTTCTCCATCCTGGCTTTCTTAAATGTAGAGTAGGGGGCAGTGATGCTTGCCTCAGACAGTTCAGCCAGGTGGGCAGCCAAGCCATGTTTAGCTAAATCTCAAGTTGCAGAGCTGTCCTGGGGCTCTTGTGGCTGTGAGGTCACCCGTACTGACCACCGGACAGTTTGCACACAGGACTTCATTGAATCCATGTGCCCTGCCCCTGTACACATAGATCATACCTCCCATGGGTTTACCTGCACACCATGGACTAGTTCTCAGGGTAAAACTTTCAGAACCTGGTTGCTTTGAAGGGTAATGTTCCAATCTGAGAAGCACTCACAGGAGAAGCCCACGAACAGCCATTAGGAACAATAGGAAAAAAGACAGTACCAGTATGCCCTGGGGTGGTGCTAGGGTGGCCAAGACACTGAGATTCCTACACAGGATCAGATTGGCAGAGGAATTTAAAAGGACAGTCAGTCAACTTTGAAAATGTCTTTGTCCCGACAATCCCTAGCATTCAAGATAATTTCAATCTGTCAACTTGAAAATGTCCCCCTTAAATGTCTAAATAATAACCATTGTTCAGAAACTACAATTGTCAAGCCCTCATTAAGTGCTGGCTATCAGCTTCGGTGTTAGGGCTGAAAATGATCCATGACGCACAGCCCCTGTCTGGGAGGCTCTCTTAACCTTTCAGAGAAACAAATTCCCAATTATGGTAAACTCTATGTTTTTAATTTTTTTCAAATTTTATGTAATTTACATAGTTATTTATTCATTGTTTTGAGACAGGCTTTTATTCTATGGGTCCAAGTTGGCCTTGAACTCACATTAAACCTCCTTATACTTCTGTTTTTGGTGAACTAAGCTGTTTAAGTGTTCCTACAATTTGTTATGAAGCCCAGGCTGTTGAGCTGGACAGAATGATAAGTACAGCTCATGGGGAAGAGCTCCACCATTGAAGACTCCACTCCCCAGTGACTAGATAAAAATGGTACCAAAAGCTCAAAGATTTTTTAATGAAAAAACAAAACAAAACAAAATTACAAACAAACAAATCAAAGCATACATATTGGATCAGAGGCCTGATGACGTCAGCCCAGGTCGAAGGGAGATTTCACAGACCTTTCTGCTTCAGTGCCATCTAGAAACCAGAAACAGGAAGTGTGAGCATATGAGGGACCAGACAGTATCTCTGTGACATTTAATTGCCTACACCACACATAGCAGCTGTGGAGTGCACACATGGAGTATGATGTAGCGCAGAACTGCAGAACATGGTGAGAGCCAACTTCTTTTTCCTAGAAGAAAAACTGGGGTACTTAGTCCTGCTCCTGGAGCATTGGTGGAAAGGCCTGTAGCACCTCAGAGTTTCGAACCCACCTGTACTGCAGAGCCGAGAGGCGTCTCCATCCCTGGCCTGCCCAGATCTCAACCTGTCACTGCCTCTCCTGCTCCTATTACATCATAGCAACCCCTGATTCCCAAGCTCCAGCTCGACTTGTAACATTACAGGTGTGAAAATGAAATGTCAAAGTTTTCTCACTCTCTCTCAAAAAGAACGTAAGACAGTTAGAGACGATACATTCCTAGCGCTCTAAATGTCTTTCACTTTTCAAAGTCTCCTAGAATTCTGAAGACGCAGGACCTTCCTGAGCTCCACTGACTTTTACAGTGTTGTTTTATTCTTTTTTTTTTCAGTGTTTCCTTTGAAAGACTGAGAAATCGAAGGAAAGCTTGCAAGAAGGCAAATTAATATTTTCTGAATCTTTTATTATGTGCCTGACTGACACCAAAAGTTCCCAAATGATACATCCATGAAAATCATTTGAGGAACTCAGAATCCCAACCCTTCCCACCACTCTAGAGGTGCAGACAAGTAGGAGAACATGGGTTCAAAGCAAGCCTGGGTTACAAAGCAAAGTCAACACCGGCTTGCTTTATGTAGTAAGATCTTGTGCCATTAAATGAATATTTGGGAATGTAGCTTCACAGTAGAGAATGTATCTAGCAAGCACAAAGACCGGAGTTCAAGCCCAGTATTTATGAGGTAAGCATGATAACCTAAGTATAAGAGATGAAAAATGGGAGGACCAAGATCATGGAGTGCAAATGCAAAGACATAACCAGACTCAGCTGATTTATTCATAAGTCTCTTCCTCTAACACCTGCACAAAGATGATGTCCAGATGGATGAGCAATGATGGCTTCAAGGTCGCACTGTGTCTAGCACCAAAAGAATAATACTTTCTTCAAGAACTTGTTAACGGTCATGGCTTAGGCCACGAAATTCACCTTGACTGCCAAACAGACTCCTTAGTGCCGCCTTTCTGTACTGAGGTGACCAGACTTTTCTAGACTAAGACTCAAGCTACAAGGTACAAGGGCAGAGTAAACTAGTTGTGATAGAGGCTACACTGCCTGCAAAATACAGAATAAGAAGAGAAAGAAGAGGAGGAGGAAGAAGAAGAACAAGGACAAAAAGTAAGAGAAAAACAAGAACAAGATAAAGAAGGAAGAAGAGAGGAAGAGGAAAAGGAAGGAGAAAAAGAAGAACCCAACATAGTTCTGTACCTTTAGAGAGTATTTGCCAGCTCTTGGGCTAGTTCGTCATTCTCTCCTCTACTAGTGAATCTTTGAAGCTAGAAAACAAGGTGAGGAGGGATAGAGCCGGAAAGATGATAAACATGAAGATGTAGCTCACTCAACACCCCCTCTTCTGGGCACTAGAGATGCACTCATACTTTAGGCAGGTGTTTACTGAACACTACAATGTGCCAGTCTCCAGAGGTTCCAGGGAGACCAATAAATGGAAGGAGTCTGCTCTTAAGAGAAAAACATCCTAAAGTGTCCACTTTACGTACAGCACTACTCCATCGAGTAAAAATATCCCTGGGAAAGAGGCAACTCTTCCCACAGAGGAAGAGGAGATCTTCCCAAGGTCTGGTCTAGGTCTTGAGGTGTGATTTGCTTAAGGGGAATAGGATGCTGTAGCTTGGACCTGGAAGGTTCCATAAAGGTCCATGTGTCATAAAGTCTTGGTCCCAGCACTGGGAGTTGATGGAGTCCTAAGGATGTTCAGTGTCCACAGTAGAAAGAAATGAGGTCACTGGAACCAGCAGGGCTTACTTAGCCAAACTCCATTCTGTTTATCTCTGCTTCCCAGCTACCATAAACTGAGGATCTCTGTCCCCCACCTTATATTCTGCCTCACCACAAACCTAAATGCAATTAAGCCAAGAGACCATGGTGAAACCCTTTGAAAACCATTAACCAAAATAAATTCTCCCTGCCTTTAAATCTTTTTTGTCTGTGTTATGTCACATTGATGGAAAGCTGAGAGACTGAGGACACAGGCAGCACTGAGCAGTGAAGAGGGGACATACACGACCATAGGGAGATCAGCCAGCACTCCAAGCCATCAGCATGCCTGAAGCAGAGCAGGTGTCAGATGAGGAGACAGTAGGATGAAGAACCAGGTGGCAGGTTCTAGGGACAAGCTCCATGGGTCAATAAGTCACGTCTAACCTTGCCTGTCAGATCCTAAGAAACGTCTGCAGCCACTTCCTGTAATCATTAGGAATCTATTTTAAAACCTCACATTAAACATTTGCATAATCTCCAACACATTCTAAGGACAGAATAAATTCCATTTTTATTATCATGTGCAGTCTGACCAGAAAATCAATAAATGAAATTAGCTGCAGAAACAGAAATACTCAGCCTCCACTGAAGCTTTAAGTCAAATAGTAGGATGCATGAAGCTAGCTAAACTGCAAAGTGCAACTGATACACCACAGAGCTCAAAGCCAAGTACCAACCCTTTCTCACTGCGTGACTCAGAAGAGGTTACCAAGCCTCTCTGCTCCTTTGCCTAGCCACATACAAACAGGACAGCAGCAGAGCCAGCCTCCTACAGCTAAGGCATTCGTGGAGATATACTGTGACCCTACATGGAGAAGCCATTCTCCATTAGCTGTGATGCCTATTACCCTCCAGGCCATTGCTCGTTGCATGGACAAGGAATGTGTTTTCTTTCTCTTTTTCTAGGAGGCCTTGATGGGAGGACAGAGAGCACCATTCATCTCTTGGCAAAAGCATTCCAGATTCTGCGAATCCTTTCGGAAGGCAGAAGGACACTCTTGGATGGGTGGCAGCTGTCAATCCCAGCAATGCAATGCTCTGTTTAGATTTGGACACTGTCCCCTCATCTTTGCTGGAAATTGTACCAGGTTAACCACTCAACAACACTTTTTGCCCTGCGATTTGTACTCAGGAGTGAAGAGAAAACAAAAACAAAACAACAACAACATCCATTAAAATGTTTGTTTCCTGCAAGAGAATAATCCAGCCTGCAATTTAAGCCCCAGACGATAAACATGTGTTTATTTAAAAATCAATCTTAAGTCAAGGTCTCCTTTCACATCCTCAGGAGGATACAGCTGAGGGGCAAGCTACAAGCTCTGCCTCTGCTAACCAAAGGTCTCTCTGGGAGGTGGAGCTACTGCAGGTCCAGAGCATCACAAGCAGACTGTGTTTGGAAAGGAACACCAAAACTACCAGTCACTCAGTGAAGGGAATAAAAGTTTGTCTCCTCTGTGACAAAGAGCTGGGTCCCCACCAGGATGACTATATCACTGGTGCCTACAGAGGACAAGGTATCAACTGAGAGAGGGGACAAGTCACAGGTTAAACCTCTCAACACTGTGCAGACATGGGCATGCACACACTGAGAGATGCAAGCACATACACGCATCTACATGCTCTTACACATCCCTATACACATAAACACACATCCATACATATACACACACATCCATATACATGTGCCACTACACATATACACACTGACCAATACACATAAACATACACACACACGTCTTCACACATGCATAAGCAGTGACTCATACCCAAATACACGATCCCCACATAAAACCACACCTACATATGTACAGGTATAACCTCCACACACAGAGACACTCATCCATACAAGCATGGGAAGGTGAATGTGACCCTGGCAGTCGACTTTGCTCAGGGGACCCATCCCTTTGGTGTTGAAAGCCTCTTTCTCATCCACTTCAAGTTCACACTGATGTCTCTGAGAACAAACCCATTTCAGTTCTAATGTGGATATGGATTTAGCTCACAAATGCAAATGTCTACCAGACCCAGGGAAAGCAAATCATGGGTGGGAAGGACTGGAAGTCACAGCAGCACGGAATGAGGACTGTGGCAAATGGGAAAAGCCACTTGTCTAGGAGACAAAAGATGCTCATCACCCAGCACTACTGGACTGTGAAGTGACTGTGAGAGATGGACCCCATGCTTTAATGGCAGACAGAATTCCAGCTTTTACTAGAAAATCTCTGCATTTTAAAACATCAGTTACTGATCCAAATTGCTTTAAAACCTTGTCCAAGCAAACCAAACTAGACTGGTAATCTAAACCTGTCCTTCTGCTCCAGTGGGGATAGTAGCCCTGCATGGTCATGGACAACTGCTGTCTTAGTCAGGGTTGCTATTCCTACACAAACATCATGACCAAGAGGCAAGTTGGGGAGGAAAGGGTTTATTCGGCAGATACTTCCATGCTGCTATTCATCACTAAAGGAAGTCAGGACTGGAACTCAAGCAGGTCAAGGAGCAGGAGCTGATGCAGAGGCCATGGAGGAATGCTGCTTACTGGCTTGCTTGCTTCTCCTGGCTTGCTCAGCTTGCTTTCTTATGGAGCCCAAGACTTCCAGCCCACAGATGGTACCACCCACAAGGGGCTCTCTGTCCTTGATCACTAATTGAGAAAATGCCTTACAGCTGGATCTCATGGAGGCATTTTCTCAACTGAAGCTCCTTTCTCTGTGATAACTCCAGCTTCTGTCAGGTTGACACACAAAACCAGCCAGTACAACTGTTATGAAGAAAGAAACAGGTACCATTCCCACATGCACTGCTCCATGCATACCTGCTATGTCTAAGTCCATGCTATACCAAGGGCCTGGCTTCTGGCCTTTGGCCAGTTCACACTGTGGGTGGTGGGAGGAACACCCTGCATTCCTGGGACCCAGGAATTTGTCACAATACTCTTCCCCAAAGTAAAACATGAAAGAGGGAAGGAAGGATGGAGTAAAGGGGGAAGAGAGGGGTATCTAACACAGTTCCCCCTAAAGTGCCAGATTGGTTTGCTTTGCTACCAGGAACGTCCCTTCTCAGGTGAATGACAGAGCTGTAACAGTTTAAAAGTGAACAAACATTGGTGCAGAGGGGTGGGCTTTCATATATGTCTCTGTACACATATACATACATAGTGTGTGGGTGGACACATGTAGTATGCTTTCAGCTCTGTTGGCTTAGACATTCCTAGGTAGGAAAGCTGTAAAGGAAGGACCCACATGTTGGATATTATCACAAGAGTGCCTCCAAACCTAGTTGCTTAATTCTGTTCCTTGCTGAAACCCAGATAGGTGACAACCACTGGACAGGTCCCTTCATCATCCTGGGCTTCTACTTCCTCTCTACAAAATAGGAAGGTTGAACCTTAAGCTTTAAGTGTCCAATTCCCCCACTATAAGTCCCACCATAAAACAGGGGGTTCCACTTGCCCACATAAGCCCCTAAGGACAGTAAGTGAATGGATCAGCTGGGTACTGTGAGATGTCAGTGGAAGTCTATGTGAGAACTCTCCTGGCAGTTATGTTCTCTGGGAGTGTGGCTTAACCTCCATGAATTCCATGTACACTTAGGAAACCCGCCTCTGAATTTGTCAGGCTCTGGCAGAGCCTCTCAGGAGACAGGTATATCAGGCTCCTGTCAGCAAGCACTTCTTGGAACCTGCAATAGTATCTGGGTTTGGTGACTGTATATGGGATGGATCCCCAGGTGGGGCAGTCTCTGGATGGCCTTTCCTTCAGTCTCTGCTCCACACTTTGTCTCCATATTTCCTCCCGGGAGTATTTTGTTCCCCTTTCTAAGAAGGACTGGAGCATCCACACTTTGGTCTTCTTTCTTCTTGAGCTTCATATGGTCTGTGAATTGTATCTTGGGTATTCCGGGCTTATGGGCTAATATCCACTTATCAGTGAGTACATACCATGTGTGTTCTTTTGTGACTGGATTCCCTCACACAGGATGATATTTTTTAGTTCCATTCACTTGCCAAAGAATTTCAGGAAGTAGTATTCCATTGTGTAAATGTAACACATTTTCTGTATCCATTCCTCTGTTGAGGGATATCTGGGTTGTTTCCAGTTTCTGGCTATTATAAATATGGCTGCTATGAACATAGTGGAGCATGTGTCTTTATTACATGTTGGAGCATCTTCTGAGTATATGCCCAGGAGGGGCATAGCTGGGTCCTCAGGTAGTACTATATCCAATATTCTAAGGAACCACCAGACTGATTTGCAGAGTGGTTCTATCAACTTGCATTCCCACCAGCAATGGAGGAGTGTTCCTCTTTCTCCACATCCTCGCCAACATCTGCTGTCACCTGAGTTTTTGATCTTAGCCATTCTGACTGGTGTGAGGTGAAATCTCAGGGTTGTTTTGATTTGCATTTCCCTGATGTCTAAGCATGTTGAACATTTCTTTAGGTGCTTCTCTGCCATTCGAGTTTCCTCAGTTGAGAATTCTCTGTTTAGCTCTCTTCCCCATTTTTAATAGGGTTGTTTTGTTCTCTGTAATCTAACTTCTTGAGCTCTTTGTATATATTGGATATTAACCCTCTATCAGATGTAGAATTGGTAAAGATCTTTTCCCAATCTGTAGGTTGCTGTTTTGTCCTATTTACAGTGTCCTTTGCCTTACAGAAGCTTTGTAATTTTATGAGGTTCCATCTGTCGATTCTTGATCTTAGAGCACAAGCCATTGGTGTTCTGTTCAAGAACTTTCCTCCTATGCCCATGTGTTCGAGACTTTTCCCCACTTTCTCTTCTATTAGATTCAGTGTATCTGGTTTTATGTGGAGGTCCTTGATCCACTTGGACTTGAGCTTTGTACAGGGAGATAGGAATGGATCAATTCGCAATCTTCTACATATAGACCGCCAGTTGAACCAGCACCATTTGTTGAAGATGCTGTATTTTTTCCACTGGATGGTTTTAGCTCGTTTGTCAAAGATCAAGTGACCATAAGTATGTGGGTTCATTTCTGGGTCTTCGATTCTATTCCATTGATCTACCTGCCTGTCACTGTACCAATACCATGCAGTTTTTATCACTTACTGCTCTATAGTACAGCTTGAAGTCAGGGAGGCTGATTCCCCCAGAAGTCCTTTTATTCTTGAGAATAGTTTTTGCTATCCTGGGCTTTTTGTTATTCCATATGAATTTGAGAATTGCTCTTTCTACGTCTATGAAGAATTGAGTTGGGATTTTGATGGGGATTGCATTGAATCTGTAGATTGCTTTTGGCAGGATGGCCATTTTAACTATATTAATCCTGCCAATCCATGAGCATGGGAAATCTTTCCATCTTCTGAGGTCTTCTTCAATTTCTTTCTTCAGAGACTTGAAGTTCTTGTCATACAGATCTTTTACTTGTTTGGTTAGAGTCACACCAAGATATTTTATATTGTTTGTGACAATTGTAAAGGGTGTTATTTCCCTAATTTCTTTCTCAGCCTCTTTATCCTTCGAGTATAGGAAGGCTACTGATTTGCTTGAGTTAATTTTGTATCCAACCACTTTACTGAAGTTGTTTATCAGCTGTAGCAGATCTCTGGTGGAGTTTTTCGGGTCACTTAAGTATACCATCATATCATCTGCAAATAGTGATATTTTGATTTCTTCCTTTCCAATTTGTATCCCTTTGACCTCTTTTTGTTGTCTGATTACTTTAGCTAGAATTTCAAGTACTATATTGAATAGATAGGGAGAGAGAGGGCAGCCTTGTCTAGTGTCTGATTTTAGTGGGATTGCTTCAAGTTTCCCTTCATTTAGTTTGATGTTGGCTACTGGTTTGCTGTATATTGCTTTTACTACATTTAGGTCTGCTCCTTGAATTCCTGATCTTTCCAAGACTTTTATCCTGAAGGTATGTTGAACTTTGTCAAATGCTTTTTCAGCATCTAACAAAATGACCATGTGGTTTTTTTCTTTGAGTTTGTTTATGTAGTGGATTACATTGATGGATTTCTGGGTATTGAACCATCCCTGCATCCCTGGGATAAAGCCTACTTGATCATGGTGAATGATCATTGTGATGTATTCTTGGATTGATTCTAAATGCTAAACCTGGTTTATACTTCTGTTTAGAAATAGACATAGTAACAATATTAGGTTCTCTGGTCTCTTTCTCTCTGGCTCTGGCTCTATGTCTTGGCCACTCTTCTGAAGGCCTATTTACATGATATTTGTTATCAGGCTCCCTTGCTCACTGCAGTACCAGAATTGCTCAGTCAGGCTTAGCTCTTGCAGCCTCTGGACTAACCCAGGATGAAAGGAGAAACCTCAAGAATGCAGGACTCCTGTAAACCACAAAGAGAGAAAGACTCTTTTCATAGAGGCCTGTGGCTGCTCTGGATTGCCTTATCCACAGAGATAAATATTTGCCTGGCAGTCCAAGAAGTTAAATACCCTGAACTACTCAAAGCACATGTGCTATGGGAATTTAAAATGAGAAAGGAATGTAAAAGTTCCTTAGTGGGCAAGTATTTTTTTTCCTCTTAACAATTCAAGGAAGTTCATAAGGTTGATTTATAATCCTTATTCTGAAAGCTGTCTTTCCTCTTTCACTCACAATACCACAAAATGCAGCATGTCTCCTACAGTCTGATATTTTAAGTGCTTGGGCCTCAGCTGGTAGTATTAGTTATGATTACTGTGATGAAGCACTTGAGGAAGAAAGGAGTCCACTGAACTCGAACTGGGCAGAAACACATAGCCAGGAGTTGAGTCAGAGACCATGGAAGAGTGCTGCTTACTGGCTTGCTCATCCTGCCTTCTTACAAGAGACCAGGACCACCAGCCTATAGTGGCACCACATACAATGAACTTCCACATCAGTGTGGCTCCTTCCACATCAATCACTACTTTAAAAAAACACCTTGGAGACTTACCCACAGCCCTATACTATGGAGGCATTTTCTCAGTTGAAGCTGCCTCCTCTTATATGACTCTAGCTTGTGTCAAGCTGACATAAGAACTAACCAACACAGAAGGCTCATAGAACTTTAAGAGCTAGGACCCACTTGAAGTGAACAGGTCACTAGAAGTGGGTCTGTGGGTGCTATGTTATCCTTGCCCACTCATTGTCTCATTCCTTGTGGTCCAGAATGATGATGTCACCTTTGCCACACATTCCTGCTGCTATGATCTGAGAGGCTCTGCCTTGCCTTCCATTCAGCCATAATAGACTGCGTCCCCGGAACTGTGAGCCAAACCTTTTCTTCTCTAAGCTGTTTTATTAGGTATTTTCTCACAGTGATGTCATAATGTTCTTTTCTCTCAAATTGAATTGTATGGTTCTCTTCTCAGAACAGCAGTGAGGATAAAGTGGAGAGTCTGTGCCAAAGTTCACAAAACTGCTCTCTATAGCAAAGCTGCATCTTCAGCTTTTGTACCTGGACCACTGTGAAGATGGAGCTTTTGGCTGTCTCATCATTACATCACCAGCTCTTTTATCACAGTGTCTGGCACATAATACTAATTCTGTCAATATTTCCTCTAAACCATGGCTAGAAGTGGCCCACAAACCACTATCCCAGATAAGATAGAACTGACAATACACACTTATAATCCTGATAAGACAAACGTGGTGTTACACACCTATAATCCCAGACAAATTAAGTGCAGCTGTGTACACCACACCCATAATCCAGACAGGAGTGGCAGTGTGCACCTATAATGCCAGAAAAGATAGATGTGGCAAAGTGCATCTATAATCCCAAATAAATGAGGAGAGGAAGTGTGCATCTATAGTCCCAGATAATCTAGGAGAGGCTGTATGTACCTATAATCCCAGCACTTAGCATACAAAGGCAGAAGAACGGCCAGTTCTAGGCTAACTTGGGCTACACAGCAGAGGCTTGTCTCAGAAAAGAAAAAAGAAAGACAGATGACATGTACATAGGTGACTGGAAGGATCAGGTCATTACAGGAACAAGGCATGGAGTGCTCACCGCTAACACAACCTCCATGTTTTCTCTGATGGATATCTAGAAAGGTGAGACAGAGTATCAAGCCCTTTCAACTGAAATAGCTAAATCTCTCCCTAAGTTAGAATCCATTCATCACTGAGCAGACACACTCCTGAATTCATCTTGTATGGAATGGTCACTCATATTTCACTGTATGAGATCTAGATTCATCTCAAGTCTCCTAGATGGCAGGAATCTAAATGGATACCTTCATCTCACCTTTCACTTCATCCTTGGCATCTCTGAAGGTGACATCACAATCAAATTAATTCACAGTACAGAAGGCAGAGTCTTTTCTGGTCAATCCATCCTCTCTCTCTAAGGCCATACGGCTACTAGGTTAGCTGCCTGTTTATAATCCTTGACCTTGAACACAAGTTCATAGAGGTTCCTATTTCCCTAATATAATAGACCAGTTGAGGGTATTGGGGCACTATTCTGGGATTCTTGACTTCCACTCAGTTCATTGTGCTCTTCTGGGTATCACTCTCTTACCTTGTGTTGAACTAATATGACAACCAGTAACCAAGATGCTACCTCAGTTATGAGCCAAGTTCCCTCTTGGGATGAGGAACACTGGCATTGTGTTCAGGACCAGGCAGCCATGATCTAACTATATACAACCCTCTGACAATGCTGTCTACTTGGCAATGCTTTGTTGAAGTGACCACTATGTGGGCTGTAGTGCTGTGCTTCACTCAAAGGAGAAACATCCAGAGAGCCTTGGTATGGGGTCTCTAATGGAGACAGAGATAGTACTTATTCAAGAATTACTGAGTTAGACCTAGACCAGCAAAAGACAATTTACTGAGAGGTACACAGAAGCAAGTCATCTTTAGAAAGTCTAAGTTATGAAGACTGTTACAGCCATAGCTGAGGATATGGTTCAGTCAACCCTAGCCACCTCTCTGGCTGAAGCAATGACAACCTTCTTGTCCTTAGCTATGATTTTGAATCTGGACCCATGTGCTCTCATCAGTGCCTTAAAAGCAGACTGAGCTGTCCTCCCTTGTCTCAGGAGCATTTGGCAAATGGGTGTCTTCACTCCTGGCAAGCTGTAGCCTGCTCCTCCAGACTGAGTCGTGACAGTCAGAATCCCTGAAAACTGGCTTCTCAGTGGTGTCTGCATGTTTGTAACGTGCTGGCCCAATGAACAGGAGCATCTTTCAGAATAAATGCAGCAGAACAGAATTTCATAACAGGATTCATTTCCTACAAACACACACACACACACACACACACACACACACACACAGGTTCTGCTTCCAACGGTCAAAACATAACTTTTAATAAGGTTATGGCCTCAAGAAGCCCAGCCCAGCAGCTGTGCGCTTTTTCTTTGCTATTTCACAAAATGCTTCACACAGACTTCATTCCAGCATGCTCCTGTGGTCAAGAGTCCTCCAGGACACGGCTGGGCTGCCAGTCCCCATGTCATATTTCCTCCTTTCTCCTCCATCTTATCTTTAAGCCATTTCTCTTCCTTTGTGTCTGAGCTTTTGTTCTGAGGGAAGGAGACCCATTGACAGGGATCAGAGGAGAGTCTGTCACATGTTATTTCTATTCTAATAATACCAATGTAAGTTCACGCACACACAGTCCTGAGTGGATTTTTTCCTGATTGCCTCCTTTCAGCTGAAGAGCAGTTTTACTAAAATCTACATCCATGGTCACAGGTCACAGTAGGTTTGCACAGAGCAGAGTGCAAGAAGGAAAAAAAAAAACCCTTCTAAATCTAGAATCCACCACTAATGGTTCCAGCATTCTCTCTTGGTTTTCCTGTCCATCAAGCAAGCTGGCACTGATTTGAGATCTGAGTCCTGTTATTAATGTATCATCTCTAGTTTCTGGGCAATTAGAATTAGGTGTCCTGTAGGATTAAGCCAGCAAGATGTGCCAAGTTGGAAAGATGACTATGATATTTTCAAGCTCTGGCTGGCACATGAACAATGATGTTAGCACTGTCTACTGGAGAAGTGCATACACAAGAACATAGAGCACACATGGACCTGGTGTGTGGTTTGAATCTCAGTTGGATACTTCCATGTGCAATCTTCAGCCCTCCACATCTCAACAGCAGGGATGAATTATCCATATTAAATTTAAAAAAATAAAACTGTAAATAAAAATATCTGCCCTACAGTCTCTAAATATGCCCTTTCTTGCCCTCTTTCCCTCCTGCTGCTCTAAAAATCATTCCAATCCAAGGGATATGGACCAGAGCTCCAAGTCTGATTGTGAGCACCTTCATCAGAAGCCCCAACATACTTCAAACAGAACCCAGCATCCTTTTCTCACACACCTGTCAGCACTCCGCATCCCTGATATCACTGGCAAGGACCAGTTGTCTGAGCCAGAAGTCAGCTTCAGTGCCCGGGATTCATCACATCATCCTTTCGAATCTGCTTCCATTTCTAAACTCTAGTTCCTTCTCTCTGTCCCTGCCTCTGTCTCCCTAGTTCATCCCACATTACCCTCTCCAGCAGTATAGTAACTCTTCTGACATCCTTTCTTACCCATTCAAACTGTCCCTCCAACTCCACATCTGGAGAACTGTTTCTAAAAATTCAAATAGAAACAAGATTCTGCCTGCTTTTCAAGTCTGCCCTCAGCACCACACAGACCCCCTCTAGCCTAGCCCCTCCCTCTTTGTTTTAAGGCACAACTCATTTCTGTTGCCTCCTGAATGCATGCTTATTCTACACCAAGTCCCTGTTGCAACCCTCCACCTCCATGCATAGCCATATTTCAGGTAGGGTTGTGTGTGTGTGTGTGTGTGTGTGTGTGTGTTACACCCATGCATGCATGTGTGCATGTGCTCTTCTAGGACCTCTTCATCCTCAGATTTTTAACTTAACTAGTTATCTACCCTGCCCATGCTTCTAATTCAGCACCTACCACAATATTTGGTGCTCAGTCTATATTGAGTAAATCTGTAAATAATTTAGAAGCCAAAGGTTTACCTAGATATGGCAAAGGCATGCCTACTCTCTCTAAGTAGTTCCACTGTAATTTGGCAATCCTCATTTTTAAAAAAAGACACAGAACAAAGCAAAAACAAAGAAGGGAAAATCAAAATAGACACATTTTAAAAACAGAAAATCAATAGGACAAAAAATAGATTGGCAGACAGACACACACACAAATACACACACACACACACACACACACACACACACACACACACAAAGGAGTCATTTTGTATTGGCCAACTATTCCTGGGCCTGAGTCTTCACTGAAGTGCAGGTCAATATTCCCAGTGATACTTCATTGGAGAAAACTGATTTTCCCTTTCCCAGTCCAGTCAAGGATGGAAGCAAATACGTTCTTGGCAAGGACTAGGGAGTGTGTCTACATCTCCTCTCGGTGCTGGGACTTTATCTGTTTTAAACCAGTGTATATCTCTTTTCAGGGTGCCTAATCTCTGTGAGTTCATATGTGTATCAGCCCTGTGGTGTCTACAAGTTGATGTTTCCCCTTGGAGTCTTCAGCCACCTCTGGCTCTTAGAATCTTTCTGCCTCATAGATCTCTGTGTCTTTAAGGGAGGTAGGAGAGAGCTATGAGGCATGTCCAGTGGCCTGAGCCATACTACAGAAACACTCATCAGAAAGCAAAGTGGCACTTGAAATCAAAGCTCTTCTGGAAGTCTGAGAGCATAGCACAACTTTGGCAAGCATAGCACTCCCTGCTCTGCATTGCATAAAGAAAACTGCACAGGTGGTGTGGTTCTGAGACCAGAGGTCTTATTATCCTGATAGGGGATGGAGATTAGGCAATAGATTAACCATTCTGAAGTTTTGATAAGTGAGACAGAGCAGGCCCCAAACTCTCAGGGCCCCCAAGAGAGACATCTACATGGAAAGAAAGACTGTGAGCCAATGGCATGAGGCAACAAGGAGGGATGGTCTACCATTCTTACAATGGGTTACATCTACAAGGCAGCAACAACCTAAACACAGAAATTGAAAACAGATAAAATCTCTTAAGGAGAGACATGATTAACATTGGTAACCAATGACATAATCAACACTAGCATTGACCTAGAACAATATAATGATTAGAGCAAAAATGTTCAAATGGGTAAGAAGGTGTCCACTTGTTCATAACGTCTAATTTCTTTCTTATCTCCAGAAGCAAGCAAATGGGGGAAATGGGCACATAAGAGATCCAAGAAAAAAGTCTATCCATTTACCCAGACAGTGAAGCAGAGGGAGACAGTGTCTCACCAGAAAAACATCTCTATAAAGCAATGTGTGCCCAACTTAGGAATTTAATGGAAATCAGACCTTTATTGTACTGTTTTACCTTCCTAGATACCATCACTGTGGCTGGGAATCAGACAGAGACAGTTGTTGACTGCCTAGGGTTGAGCTCTCTAGTGAACCCACTTGAAGATCCCTGACCTCCATAACCCCCATCACAGCATCAGAAGAAAAGCTGCAGAGCCCAGCACTGTCTCCATCCATGATACCTGCCAACAAGAAAAGGAAGAGGCATAGTGATTTCAGAGCACAGAACCAGGAGACAGTAGGCAGATACATCTATTATTTTGTAGAAGTATATGCATAATATAATGACAAATTATAATTGGGTGTGATGGCATGTACCTGTGACCCCTGAACGTAGAAGGCTGAATCAGCAGGACGATCATGAGTTTAAGACCAGCCTGGACCAAATAACAAAACACTAGCTCAACAAATCCAAAAGAAATGATAAACTATAAACATAGAATATGTAAAGAGGTAATAAAGTATTGTAGATAGCCCTGGGCTGTTTGCATTTGGATGCTAATTCTGCCCTCCTAGGAGGGGCTTCAGACAAGGAGTGAGTTACACCTGGGACTTCTTATGAACCAATCCCCTAATGAATAAAAGAGCCAATCACTGGACGTGTAGGAGGGACTTCCAGGTCAGAGAGATGAAGAGAGGAAGCAGGAGAGGGGGGGTGCCCTGTTGAAATGGCGACAGCATATAGGTAAGACGTAGCTACTAGAGTCTCCTAGTATCATGTCGGATCCGCAAGGATTCAACACCAGAGCAATCAGATTTTGATAAGGCTTACAAGATTAGGTTTTAGTCGTTGTGCCCAGAGATTGAGTTACCATTGTTTCTGAGCTAAGTTTGTGTTGTGTTTTCCTTCACACGTCGGCTCATTTGGGTTCCAGAGAGAAAGGTACAACAGCAAAGTGTGGGTTTGCCTGATGTGCACCACAGAAGCCATGGGGGTATTGAAGCATGGGGCTAGCATGGTAGCGACCTGCCAGTGGGAACCGTGCAAGCTGGGTGGAGAGATTGATCGTGGAGCTCTGAGTCAGAGCTCCATGAGATGAAAGCAGATCGGCCATTGCCCGCCAGTGCATGGCTGGCCAGCCTGTCAGGATGAGAGAACCAGGGCATGGTGCGGAAACATGCTATATATTCCTTCTTTTTAATATTTCCCACAACAATAAAGTAATTAAACGTTTGAGGAAAAGTTATAGTATCAATGTGTCTTCTTACTCCGGGCAGAACCTTATGCTTGCATGCTCTGATGGTATGAGCCATATTCCCAACTCTAGCCTTTCCAAAGCCCACCAGGCAATGTTGACACAACATAAAGCAGCCTTGTTCAACTAACTCAACACCTACCATGTCCCATATCCTGGAAGCACTTCCAGGCCCGGCTACAGAGTTTCAGCAAGCTCAAGTTTCAAGACTCTATCTGAATCTCACAAACAGCAATAATGGAGTTAAAATAAGAAGTGGTATTTTCTAAATACTTACTATCCGTCCACACTACCCTATTCCAAGGGTATTCTCTACAACAATTCATTTGACCCTCAGCCCCATAGGGTACCTGTTACTATCCATACCCATTTTACAGATGATAAAAGGAAGGTGGGATGCATTTATGACTTTTCTTCAGCCACAGAGTGGATAGGTATAGGAACTAAAGCAGGCTTACGGCTATAGGACATAGAACATTGAGACAAAGGGAAGTGACATCTCTTGCTAACTTTCCACTTATCCAGGCTAACCAAATATTTTGTAGTCCATTGCTGTGCCCTCAGCAGACCTGCTGAAGCAAAAATGAGCTCAGGGTAAGATCCCACTTGGTTTGTGGCACTCCTAAGAAAAATTACTAGTGGCAGGGAGATGTGGTGGTACATACCTATCATCCTAGAACTCAGGAGGCTGATGCATGACTGGAAGTCAAGCTCAATTGGGGATACATAGTAACTCTGATGCCAGCCTGGGCTACATAAGGAGACCCTGCTTCAAAATGTTTGGTTAGGAAGATGGCTCAGAGTAAGTGCTTGCCATGCATGCCTGAGGATCTGAGTTCAAGACACAGCACCCACAAAAATAAAACTATGCATCACAGTGTGCATCTGTAGGCAGAGCTAGGAGTGTCCCCAGGGTTTGCTGGCCAACCAGCCTAACTGAGTGAAGTTCAGTGGAAAGATCCTTCCTGTCTCGCATAATAGGATGGGGAACAATTTAGGGAGACATCTGGTATCTTCCTATGACCTCTACATGTGTACATGCACAC
This sequence comes from Rhynchomys soricoides, assembly GCA_019843965.1. Taxonomy (NCBI): domain Eukaryota; kingdom Metazoa; phylum Chordata; class Mammalia; order Rodentia; family Muridae; genus Rhynchomys; species Rhynchomys soricoides. Next base: position 2,565,276 of record JADRCH010000042.1, read on the forward strand.
ACATTCGTAGTCTCTCTCTCTCTCTCTCTCTCTCTCTCTCTCTCTCTCTCTCTCTCTC
>JADRCH010000042.1:2565343-2587665 GCA_019843965.1 Rhynchomys soricoides
CTCTCTCTCTCTCTCTCTCTCTCTCTCTCTCTCTCTCTCTCTCTCTCACTCACACACACACACACACACACACACACACACACAAGCACACATACACAAGGACATGTATAAACAGGAGAAAATAATCAAAAGGTTAAAGTTATCTTTCAGTGGTAGATCTCTTACCCAACATTCCCAGGGCCATGGTTTCAATCAAAGGACCAGAAAAGGGAAGGAAAGCTCCAGTGTAGTGACACATCTCAAGAACTGGGAGTGAGCTCTTCCAGGAAAGAAAAGAACCCCAGGGAAAGGGGACTTGGTTCAGCTATACCTGTTCCTCACTCTGAAAATGTAAGCTGAAGCATATTATTTCACTAGTGCAGAAATGTTGTGCCTGAACATCCTAGAGGAAACCAGCTGACCGGTGCCACAAGGACAGAACAGGTTCAGTGGGGAGAAAGAGAAGAAGGAGACTGAGACCCACACTCAAACAGAAGGGCACACTATCAACTGCTAAATGTTAAGAAGAGGACCTGAGAAAACGCTTGGGTACAGGGAAGCCTGCATCCTCAGAAACATCAAGCTTCACAGAAAGAAGGGGATAGGACGGGATTGGCAAGAGGCTGTTCACAACATTTCTGTGACTTTATAAATCTCTTTGCAATAACTCGCCTCTCGTGGGAGGATTAAAGGGCTCAATCTCCCATTGCTACCATTGGTGCACACAGCTCAATTTGAAGAATTGTCCCAATTTTTCACACAGGATCTCTTCCTTCACTCTTTTGTGGTTTTGATTGTTATGTAAACTTGCTTTTATCTTAATCCTGATGTCAGTATTTCAGCTGCTAGAAAATCATCAACTTTTCCATTTGGAAAAATTGCCCCCAAGAGTGAGTTTCCTTTGCTCTCAGAGGCAGCACACTGTTCAGAGCTAAACTTAGCGCATGGAAAAGTCTGCTCACCCCCGTGTACTCCCCCCACCCCATCCCTGCCTTTCCATCTTTCTTCTCTTTCAGAATGTACATCATGCTACTGACATCACAGACAGCATCTAACTTTCTGTATCACTCTTTGAAAGCAAAGAAAGTGGGGGCTCAAAATAAATAACTAGCCCGAGGTCACATGGTCGGTGTCTGTAAGAGTTTTGAAATACATATAGAATTTATTTTATTTTTACTTGTATGAATGTTTTGTCTGAATGTGTGCATATTTACCCTGTACATGCCTGGTAGGCATGGGGGCCAGAAGAAGACAATGAATCCCCTGAAATTGGAGTAAAGATGGTTGTGGGTGCTGGGAATTGAACCTAGGCACTCCACAAGAGCAACAAGAGTGTCCTGAACCACTGAGCAATCTCTCCAGCCACTAAAGGGGGGTTTTGAACATTGCAGGGAAAACTGGGGAGATCATGCAGTCATTGAAAGCATTTACCATGCAAAGTGTGAAGACTAGAGTTTGGAGACCCATTGCCCACATAAAGGTTAGGTGGGCATGAAGGTGCTTCTGTAATCCCAGCATTTGGAAGGCTGAGAGAGTCAAGCTTGTTAGCTAGATCAGCTATACACTGAGCTCTGGATTTAACTGAAAGAGCCCACCTCAGTCAACAAGGTGGAGAGAGATGGAGGAAGATTGCTGTGGCAAAGCTCAGCCTTTCACATATACAAGCATATCTGCACTTGCACATATGCACCCTCGTTATATGTACCTACAGAAATGCAAAAATACATACACAATTGTGTGCAAACCACACATCCACACATAAACATATGGAGCCTGTGAGAACAATATTTCTAGAATTTTATCAGTGAACAATCTGTTCAAATCTACGAGGAAACCCTAGGGTGTACAGGAAACTGGTTTTACTAACCCATAAACACAGATTGGAGATTATTAAAATGGTCAGGAAAATGTGGATAGGTATGTGCCTTGGGTTGTTCATGATGTTTTACAGAAATAAGATGTACATAGAACATGAATATAGAAGGCAGCTAGTCACAAATACTGTCCTGATTCTTTCAACGAAATACCAGGATTCCGAGGCACCCTGTCAGGTGTGGGAATGATGCATGTCTTCAGGGCAGTTTGGCTTCTCTGCCTTGTTACACGGGTGAGGGCTTTTCTAAACCAAGTTTTCAATGCACTGTAATTCTTTATCTTTCCTCATCTTTCTTCACCAGCACCAATAGCATATGTTCACACGGGGATCATTTTTATCAACAAGGCAGTTTCACTACTAGGATATAGTACAGGTTTCAAGTGGCTGCAGACGCCTCTCCCTCCTCAGGAAGGTTTACAATCAGCACTGAATATGAAAACCCAGATCTGCTTCAGGATGAAGCCAGAGCAAGAGAAGGGGCACACAGAGTTGTTCCAGGATCCATCATGCTCACACCCTGTTTAAATATCCTACCCTGCCCTTGCTCTTGACACTTCCTGCCACTGTATCATCTTAATTCAGACTCAGGTTCTCCCCAGCTGCATCATGGTAACAGCCCAATGACTAGTTCTGACTCCTAGATTTTGTGGTACTCTACCTCCACTGCAAAACCCGTCACGGTCACAGCCCTCCCCACTGTTTTTCTAAGCCAGGGACCTAGTCAACCTATTTCACAGCCTTATTAAACTCCTTCATCCAGATGCCTGAGGGGTCACACATTAGAAGTCTTCTGAAACCAAACAGGCTATCCTGGTCAAACGGGCAGGACTCCAGTGTTCTCTAGAGCTACCAGCCCTACAGGTGTGTCCTTCCCACAGGGACATACTTTGTTTGCATAGCAAAGATGAAGGAACATTCTTCACTTCCACAAAGAAATATGTTTCCACTCTGGCACTTCCTAAATCAGACAAACCTCCCAGGCTGGTTTTTGTTTTGCTCTCTGTGTTTTTGTTGGAGACGTAAGTAAAGGAAATATGTTACTGCTCTCCTTAGACAAACAACAGTTAACTATGCTGACAAAAGGGAGCTCAGACTCAGCTCCAGTATGGGAGCTGTGGCTGGAGAAGGCAAGAGCTTGACAGATTGGACAGAAGAGGGCAGTCTGACTGGATGGCAGCCCATTGCATCCTGATGGAAATGTGGGTGTGGTTGTTCTCTAAAGAGAAGGTAGAAATTGGATTGTTTTTTCTATCTAAGAGATCTCTTAATTAAAAATGGGGAGAGGGATTCATTTTGTCAAACCTCAGCCAAGGCTGGACTAGTGAAACACAGTACAACTACAAACCAAGTACAGCTGTCTATGACCCCTGACCTGGAAGTTTTCTAGCCTTGACCTTCATAACCAACCTGTCCTGTTTTGCTCCATTTAGTCTCATTCCTCCTCCTTGAAAACCAGAGCCTCCCCAACTCTGGGTAGGCTTAGGAAGGTCTCACTCTTTTCCCACCTGGAAAGATTCCTTCAATGCATGTTTCAAATATGATCTCCTTGGTGAAGCCTTCCTGGCTTCCCCAAAGTTTATCACTGAGCTTATCTGGCTGAACATTACAGCACAAGTCCATGTTGACACTGTCTTCATTAATTTATCATTCTTGGTAAGGAATGAATATCTTAAAGATAAGATTCCAAACCTTACTGATTTCTGTGATATTTGTACTATCAATCTAGCCTCCTATAGGGTAGCACACCATTAAGGACGAATGGACGGACAGACAGATAGATGAGTGGACAGACAGATGGATGGATTAGTGGCAGACGGACACACTAGTGTTTGGACAGATGGATATATTAGTAGGTGACTGAGTTCATCGATGGATGGCGGGCAAATACATAGATGTATGGGTGAATTTGTAGATAGATAGGTGAATGGGTAGATAGATGGACTGAAGTACTGTATGATTGTAGAGTCCTTAGCCAGTGCCTTAAATAGAGCCAACAAGAATTAGTACAGGCATTCTGACTCCAAGTTCACAAAACATACTAAATTCATTTGCTCAATTGTTCTTTGGACTGGTTCTTTCCATAACTCATTCCTTTGTATGACTTATGGCTTGAACTCAGAGGAAACTTTCTCAATAAAAGCCTTTCACAGCCTTCTCATACTGCCCCAATCATAAACACCACAACCAAGTCAACCACCATTACACAACCAAGTCAACCACCATTACACAACCAAGTCAACCACCATTACACTATTATGCTTATCCATGATTCTTGTGGGCCACAACATCTTTATATGCTCCTGTTTACCTATGGTTATGCCTCCCTGCTGTCTTCAGCAGCAATTTTTGTGAAGGCATTGCTGTAGGTCAGTGCTGAGATTGTAAAGGGCACATTCTAGATGCTTAATATATGTAGAAAAACTAAGCAAATTGGTTGATTGCTAGTAGGGAGGATAAATAAGCTAAATGCCCTCTTGAAGGATGCAGTAAGTGAAGAACTGTGGTGAATCTACCCACCCTTCATATTGGACTTGGACTAGAAAGCAAAGACTAACTACTCCTTCTCAAAGCACTTTACTTATTGGGGCTTTGCAATATGTTGGCCAGGAGAAAAGCACTTCGGAGTAGACCCTTGTCATAAGCCATATACCCACAAGCTCTGCTATCTGACCATCTTAGATGGGACATTCGGGCTCTTCCAACACTATGACAAAGCGAGAAGGATGCCATCTAAACCCTGAGCCACAAGCATCAAGAATCACTGTACCAGAATATCCTTAGACAGGCATCCCTCTGTGCCACTTTGCAAGGAGACCTCTTCTGAGCTGTTGTATTTTTTTGCACAATTTCCTTGGAGGTCAAGTTACCACATAACTGAATCTTCTCTGTGGGCCCAACATATGTCAACATGGTATTTTGCTAAGAAAACTCATAAAGAGGATTGCCAGCTGCAATACGACACTCACTCTATAATACCGTCAGTCTAATTGTTTCCAGAAGCAAACAATTAAACAGTTTATGAGAAAAACTCTATCTGTGATTGTGGGGCCCCCGCACAGCTGCTCCTTGGTAAGGCAGTTGCAGACTAGCTGGTGTCGATATTAAAGTACGCTGTGTATTTAGCAATATGGCACCTAAATGCATCATAGCAGACCTTTTGGGGAAATAAACAACATTCAAGTATATTTTTAGAAGACAAATATTCAATGCTTTATTTAATCTGTGGTTTGCAGTTAGTGGTTAATCTAAGACAATGAGGAGAGAGCCATGCTTCATGTGCCTATTGAGGAAATGTAGAATTGACTTCTAGTGTGATAGAAGCATTTTAAAAAGGGCAATTCAAGAGCTCCCAATGCCCTTTGTTGCCTTGTGCTTCCTCCTTCTAAAGTTGCCTATAATCCATTCAGAGGAACCTTTCATCACTTCAGCTCTCTTCATTATATCCCAAGGAATTAATTACTAAACTTTCCCCTCATTCTTACACAACGCTTGGTCTTCATTTTTCATAAAATAGCCTTTCTTGTCCAAGTGCACCTATCTACACACCTGAGTGCGTGTGTGCACCCGCACACACACACACATACACACACACACACAAAATACATATACATTATGCATAAACACACACATATATACATTATATACACATATTACATATTACATGTACATTATACACATGCATAATACACATTATGCAAACACATACATTATACACACTTATAAACATATACACATATATACACATACATCAAGCTTTGCCATTTTGTTACGTGTTATTAATAGTTTTCTACTGGCACATTCACCTGGCCTCTTGCAATTGTTAAATTTATGAAAAGCTAACTGAACAATGCTGGAAGAAAGCACAACACCTTGATTTGATAATTAGTTGGCATAATTACTGACTGTGACCCCAGAGTATTCCCTGAAACTCCTTTATCTATAACATGTTTATTCATAGAGTAAATGCAGCAGGGAAATCCAATCCTATTCCAATCTCTACCTGTATTTCCAAAGCTGGTCTGGATCATTCTCTGGTTCGGAAGCTTGCACACAGCCTCAGATTTAATCATAGGATGAAAAAAATATGGAAGCAGTAAGGTAAATTTAAAGCCCACCCATTACAGAAACACAGTGGGGAAAACCACTCTTTCATATCAGACAAATGCAAAGCTCTAAGGGACTTCCTTTCATGCCTGGTGGTCTGGGATCACCACCGACCACAGCCTTATTGGCTTCTCACACTCTGCCTTCCAGCAAGCAGCCTAATCCTCACTCCCCACAAATAATGCCATTGTGCACAACCCAAACAGTGGCATAAACAGAAAAGCAATTAGATTTAAATCTAGTCCTGCTTACTCCCTACCAGCCTTTTTTCTCCAGCAAGATGCTCCTTGGTGCAGTAACAAATATGATTCCCGTTTAGCACAGTGTGAGGCAGGAATGAAATGCAGATCCGTTAGTGCTATTCAACCACCTGATGACATTTCCAACTCCTGAAAGGGGACTCTAAACACAGATTACTAACAAAAACCCTGAGTGCTTGGTAATTATTTATATGTCATTCCTACATAATCAGCGTCACTCCAGCATTCCCAGAGCTGAATTTCTTGCCTTGTGTAATGTTCTCTGACATTCTGTGAGTCAAACTGCAAGGATCTTGAGCTTGGTCTCTGCCATTTACTGTATTTTCCCAATGATAGCCCCAGCCAAAGAGTATTACTATAACTGGAGGGGTTGGGAGGAAATTGAATGAAGCGTCCGTGCGCGCGCGCGCGCGCGCACACACACACACACACACACACACACACACACACACACAGGGCAGGGGAAGCCATCCAGGACCCCCCCCCCCAAAAAAATGTCTCTTTTTAAATGTAGAGCGGGAACATGGACTAGAAGCAGTCGGCCATTGACCAAGACCTACACAGCTGCTCTCTCCTCAGTGTCATGGGTCTCAGCATGACAGGCACGGAAGCTGAAGCCTCTCAGCATCTTTCATCAATTCTTTATGTCTCCATGAGTACATCGAGTGGCAGCTTCTCAGCTTCTCCAAGACAATACTCCCACCACACCACGGGGCCTCCCTGCAAATTACCAATCTTTTCGTCTTGTCCGCCTGGCCCTCGAGTTTTCAAACAGAACAACAATCTAAAGGAAATAATGAGAGAGATTCATTCCAATGCTTTGGAGGGAACTGTTATATCGCTAAAGCACCTAAGAAAACTTAATTAAATATCCTGGAAAAGAAGTGGACGGAAAAAGGAGGGAAGACAGAAGAGGCTGATGTTACACACACACACACACACACACACACGCACATGCACACGCACGCACACACACACCCATGCACACAGACACACACAGACACAAACAGACAAGCACACAGACACACACACAGGAATACACACAAATACACACACACACACAAGAATGCACACAAGCATGCACGCACGCACACAGAGGTAGGGAAGTCTGGATATTCACAGGAGACAAAGAACATGAGTGTAAATGTAAACAGCTTCTAACGCCGTCAGCAGCCAGGTCTGAAAGCACTGAGAAAGCATGTCAAGTAGTCCATAGCATATGCAGGTCTCCAATAGCTGTACCACAGGATCAACAGATAGCAGACACAGATAGTATCCACAGTACTGAGATGGCTACAAAGCACAGCAGCAAACTCCATGAAATTTCTTTAATGGAAAATGGGTCCAGTTCCAGTGAGCTGGTAACCCCTAGAACGCAAAAATGATAGGGTGTGACATCAAGGAAAAGGCATAGAGGGTCACATCACCTCCATTGCTGCCGTGAGAACATCATCACTTTGGAGCTGTAAGCTGCACAGTGAAATGTTCAACTTGAGGGTACTACATTAGCCTCGGTTCTCTAGAGGAAAAGAATTAATAGAAAAAATATATGTATATACAGTGTGTATGTACCAAAAATTGTATCATGGATGGCAAGATTGGTTTGCCTTTGCTGTGTAGTGTCTGGGGCTTTAGATGGGATTTTTCTCACTGGCTTATAATGGAATCTTCTGGAATATTCTTTTTGCTGTCATTTCTGATTGAGAGAGACAGACAGAGAGACAGAGAGACAAGATAGTGAGATGAGAGATACAGGATTCATTATTGTGTCTTACAGTCTGTGGTCCAGCTAGTCCAACAGTGGATGTCTCCCAATGAAGTCTGAGAATCCAGCAGTTGTTCAGTCCATCAGGCTGGACACCTCAGCTGGTCTTCAGTACAACTGGGAATTCTGAAGAAGTAGGCTCTAATGACAGTGAAACAAGATGGAGGGCAAGCAGGCAAAGAGTAAATCTTCCTTCTTCCATGTCTTTTATATAGGCTTCCATAAGAAGGTATGGTCCAGATTTAGGGTAGGTCTTCTGAGCTCAAACGGTCTGGATTTAAGGTGTGCTTTCCAACCTCAACTGATCTGGATGTAGGTGAGTCTTCCTACTTCAAATAACCCAATGAACTAAAAATCCCTCACTGCTATGCCCAGGACGTTAGATATTAGATAATTTCAGATGTAGTCAAGTTGACTACCAAGAATATTCATCATGGCTACCAAGATTTGGGAACCCCAAGCTATATGAGAGAGCATTGTACAAGGAAATAAACCATAGATGGGGTACTCATTAACTAAGCTTTGGCTAACCAGTCCAAGCCCATTGCATAGGAGACAGAAACTTTCCCAGCAGGGCATGCCTATTTCACATCTGCAATTTCAGTCTCCTAGAGACTAAGCCAAGAGGATCATGAATTTGAGACTAAACTGATCAGCAGAGTGAGTTATACAGGACAGGGTTACATAGGCAGACCCTGTGGACTCATAAAACAAACAAAACAAAATAAACCTAAGACAACAACAGTAACAAAAAAATCCCAGAAGATTCCATCCTAGGTCATTGACAATCCCATCTAAGGCCCCTGTGGTGGACTGAATAGCTATGGCTCCCATCGACTCATACGATTGAATGCTTGGCCCATAGGGAGTGACACTATTAGGAGATGTGGCCTTGGAATAGGTGTGGCCTTATTGAACAAAGTGTGTAACTATGGGAGTGGGCTTTGAGGTTACCTTTGTTCAAGCTATGCCAAGTGTGGCTCAAAGTTTCCTCCTGCAGCCTATGGATCAAGATGTAAAATCCTCAGCAATTCTAGCACTGTCTGTCTACATGCCCCCATGGTTCCTTCCATGGCAATAATGGGCTAAACCTCTGAAACTGTGAGCCAGCCCCAATGAAATGTTTTCTTTTCTAAGAGTTGCTGTGGTCGTGGTGTCTTTTTACAGCAATAAAACCCAAACTAAAACAGCCCCAGACATTACCTAGCAAAAACAAACCAACCCTGCCATCAACTATGCTATCCCCGCCACCCCAGAACCTAGTTGTATAATAAAATGATGATTGTTTTTTCCTATAAAGTGATACCCAGCTACAGCATATGTGTGATTCTGATTTTTCAATGGAGTAATAATTTCTACATTATTTTCCTTAGTTTTAACATGAGATGAAATTAATGTAAACAAAATGAGATGAGATTAATGACTACCTCATGGCTTTGTAAGAGAAAAACAAAATAAACAATGAAAGTTATAATGAACCAACAAGTATTTGCTTACATGTCTAAAGCTATTATATACATTATATCATTTAACTCACTTTAACAAATGGGAAACTGAAGCACAAGAGAACATTGTCTGCATTCACACAGAAGAGGCAAGATGTGAATTTCAAGCCAATTGTGTTAGTCTCTCATGTATCTCTGATGACTGTGGCCAGTTACCTGACCCAGCAATAGAAAGATGTAAGAGTTATTGTCAAGCATGGGGTCAGAGGATGAAGTCTCCAGTTGCTTGGCTTCAGTGCACGTGGAACAGAAAATCATGATGGTTGAAGTGTGCAGTAGAGGAAGCAAAAAATATAGGAAGTGCCCAGGGATAATAAATCCCCCCAAGGACCCACTCACAGTGACACACTTTCTCCAGCTAGATATCCATCAAAAGTTTCCCCCACCTCCAAAATCAGTGCTGCCAGTTAGGGACTGAGACTTCACCATATGAGCCTGCAGAGTACTTCAGATTCATACTGTAACAGCAGGATGCTTCTGCCCCAGCTTCTTCATCACTCTTAAAAATCTATCCAGAGATGAACACACACAGTCTGACACATAGTCCAGAAATATTTGTTGCTATTGTCACTGCTACTGTAAGAATTTGATAATTAACAGGCACCGACTTAGGAAATATGAAATTGAGTTTTCCTGCCTCTCCTGCTTCAGCAACCACAGGTGAATTTGCAATCATGTGTCCACCCTTCATAATCCTCCAGCTCTCTGAAAACAGGGAGAATATTCATACTGTGTATTTCACATGCCAAAAAGGATTTCAATTTCACGCTGTACTGAATCTTAGAAATGCTCCCTTTAATCCTGTTTTTATTCTAAACCAGTACAAAAACTTTAATATTTCCTAATGGAGTGTACATTTATACATTCCTACAATCTACTGGCAATTTATGAGAAGTCAGGCAATAGCCAGTAAGATAAGCTTAAAGCTTTGGTTCCTTAGGTTCAATCAGTTAACCTAGGACAGCAATCACCTTTCCAGAATGAATAATGGCATGGAATAATATTTGGATGGAGATAAACTCTTTTTGCATAGAAAATTGCATTATCATGTACAGTATCTCAGCCGGATATGTACATTTACCAATAAGGATATTGCTTCATGCATTTTTATCATGGGGCTTTTTGATTCAGAGATTTCCAGAGGATTCGGCATTGAGGGAGGAATACTTAATGTTTGTGTAACACGTGATGCTCTCAAAGCTGTTGGGGGTTGGGGGAGCGGGAAGGCAGGAGCTGGTCTTTGCAGCCTTTGAAAGGCTGCCACTACACCTTCCCAGGGGTCCTTCATTCCACTTAGCAAAGGGGGAACAGCTCACACTGCACAGTGAGACAGAGTTCTGTAAAAAAAAAATGGCACTGAAAATAACCACCATGTCAATTTCAGCTAATGGGGCACAGTATGGGGGAGGGGAGCAGCATGCAGCCATTAAGAAAGAAATGTCCCTGCCATATGTGATCACGCCACCCAAGTTCAGCCAGGAACCAGCAGTATGGGAGAGAGTGGAGCACAATTATCACATGCTTCAGAATACACACACACACACACACACACACACACACACACAGAGTCCATGTTTCAGACAACCATTAGGGAAGTATAATTTTAAGTGATAGATAGATAGACAGACAGACAGACAGAATCCCCAAGACCATCACCACAAAGTAGAGCTTTCAAGGCTCCTATTGGTTTGAAGGAGAGACTGGGTCCCTGAATTCTGCTGCTTCTCTTTCACAGGTGCAATTGTCTGAACATTCAAATGCACACACCTGCTCACCAGCTGACACGTTAAGCTGACAGAATCCTTTCAGACTCAGGAATAGCATGCTAGCAGAAACCTTCACTCCTACTCCCAGAGTGACTGAGATGCTCAGACAAGATTCCAGCTATGAAATTTCAACAGGGCTAGATCTTCCACTGAGGAACAGCCATACAAGTAGACTGCAGGGGTGTTAGGAGTGTCCACAAGAGCTTTCAAACACTTTCTAGAAGTAGAGAGCAGTGGCTAAATATACAAACACTGGTATCAGAGAGACCCAGTCTTGATCCAGATCTGTCACTCATTTCCCTCTGCGAATGTCAGCTCCCTCCTCTATAGAAGAAGCAAACATAACATCTGCCTGATAAGAGTCTTGGGGATTGGTGAGGAAGAGATGCCCAGGCTCTGCACACCGCCAGTGAGTGTGGCTGTTGCTGCTTCATCTGACATATTAATACTCTAGGTTCTCAGGCTAGGAGCCCTCAGCTGCTATATGCTATACGGAGAAACAAGCCATGAGACTTGCCTTGAAGACACTAGCGAAGCACAGCTCCATGCTGGGTGCTGTCCACAGCTCACAGTGCTGAACGCAACTTGTCTCATTGCCTTCAGCAACGGCATACAGAAATATGTAACTGTCATGTTCCTAAATTTCTAATAGCCATAAGGCTAAGCAGAGAAGAGTCATCACTGGTACCCAAGAATAAGGACGAGAGTGTTTTGTCATGTCTACCATCAAATCCCAATCACTTCTTTCTGATTCTTTGTGATGGTTGATGTTGTCTTCTGACTCTGCATTTGACCCCTCCTTGTTGCTGTACAACTTATACTCTGGTCATCTTCAGCTCCCCCTTTCTTCCAAAAACCTTCATCTCTCACACACACACACACACACACACACACACACACACACACACACCTTTGTTCACACCAACGTCTGTTCTTGTAATGCTTAAATCCTAGTCTGTGTTTGCCTTCAAGTCCCCTCTGTGATGTTTTCTGACTGATTCACAACCTTTTATACCACACCAAAACACTGTAACACCATAGAGTGAATTCGCCCTAAAACAACTGCTGAGCTTTGCTGCCTAACCAGGTACTGTCATAGTCTTTGAGGAGTCAGTGAGAGTCAAACATGAGATCCAACGTAAGCATCTCATAGTTCAGAGGAGCAGGTTTAGAGTAACTTGAGAAGCAACAGGTAAGTCTGCAGAGCTCTGGGTCATGAAAAGTAAGCACTTGATGGACAGCAGAGAGGACTTTCCAAGGATCTGTCCTAAGAACCACAAGATGAACTTATCAAGAGAAAAGGAAGAATTGCTAAGCACAGAAGATACTGTATTTGAACATTTGCCAAACATATATCTGAAAATTTTTCCTGTGACGCAACAGATTAGATGAGGGTATCAGTGCACATGAATTGATGCTTAGAACATGTGAGAGATTATTTTGACCTAAAACATGAACATAGGTAAATCTCAAATTTTAATGGCACATAAGAAACTTCATACTGTGAATGCTGGGTAGGTTTTGTCAGTTGGACACAAACTAGAGGCACCTGAGAAGAGGAAACCTCAATTGATGAATTGCCTCCATCAGATTAGCCTGTAAAAAAATCAGTGGTACATTCTCTTACTTAATGATTGGTGCGAGAGAGCACAACCTTCTGTAGGTGGCACCACACCTAGGCAGGTGCATAAGAAAGCTGGAAGAACAAGCCATGAGGGAGCAAAACCATGACAAGTGTTCCTCCATGGCCTCTCCTTCAGTTTCTGCCTTTGGGTTTTTGCCTTGAGGTTCTGTCTTGGCTTCCCTTCATAAAGGACTGTAACCAGGAAGCCAAATAAATCCTTCCCTTCAAAAGTTGGTTTTGATCCATGCAGCAACAGGAGAACAAACAAGGTAAAAGTAAAATATCATAATGCATAGGGGAAAGAATGCCACGAAGCCAAAATAAAAGTCATGCGTGTCATACAATGACACATTGATAGTTGTAATAGTTACATTTTTATATTCATTAATCTAACTCCACAAAATTAACACTCAGAATTTGTAGATCTTATTGAAGTTAAATTATGCTTTAATAAAACTGAATTAAAGGGTAGTAAGAAATATTTATTGTGCATAAAATAGAGAACATGGCTAAAAATTATGCATCCTTTTAAATACATTCATAAAATCTCCCCTAAAATAAGTTTTTATTCTTTGAAAACATCACAAATGTACATAATGGATTTTGATCTTATCTACCCTATCCCACCTACCCCCTAATTGCCCCCAAGACTCTCCAGGCCCTCCACACTTCATGTCCTCTCTTTTGCTACTATTATAATTATTAGTATAATTATTAATATTATCCCACCTAGTAAACTTAATGCTGAACATGAGTTAGTGGCTGTGTGACTATCCAATGGGGCACAGGAAACCTACCATCATCTAAGGAAAAATGACACCCACCACCACCACCATCAGCCACAGATTGTCAACAGCTTATCAGCTAGGGCTGATGCATCAGGATTTCCTCCCTTATCCATGCTGGAGTTTTGACTGGCTTCATCTTGTGCAAGCCTTGTGCAGTCTACCACTGCTGCTGCCAGCCATGCCATGTCTAGAAATCAGCATTTCACAGCACTCTTCACTACCATCTGGCTCTTGCTCTTTTTTCACCCATTCTTCCAAAACGTTCTCTGAGCTCGGGTAGAGAGGTTCAATCTAAATGACCCGCCTAGGGCTGGGCACCCATGGTTCACTTATTCTCCATCCTCTGGCTAGTTATGTGTTACCACTATTCAAGCAAAAAAAAAAAAAAAAAAAAAAACTTCTCTAGCCAATGTTGAAAGCAACACAAATTTATAATGATAAACATAAATTCAAGAAGGTAGTTTAACAAAATATATATTTAATGAAACAAGACCCCTATGGCCAGTGATCTCCCTAGTCATGGGCTTCTGAAAACAATTTACATGAAATACCTTCTGGGTTGGAGAATACAAATCCAATCAGAAAGTAGTTCATTATACCAAAACCACCATGCTACCAGTGTACCAGTGAACACTTGTTTGGTAGGTCTGTCTCCATGCATCTCTGGCAAATCTAATAGGAAAGGGATGAAATCAGCCATTTAAGAAGTGGCTGCCACTGACCAAAGGCATACAATTGACTTAATCCTTGATCCGTGCAAAATGCCGCTAACAAATTCATGGCTACAATGCCCATTTCTTCACCTTTCCATTTACTCTCCTTTATCTTTAGTATTTAGAGCCTTCCTTTTTACTGGGTATATACTTTTCCAGACAATACTCTTTCCCCCAAATCCCTTGTAACTAGTCATTCTGTTGAGTCCTGCTCAATGGCAAAGGTCTCTCAGAACTTCCAGGAAAAATGTATTTAATAAAAAAGATGAAATGCATCCTTCTTTGTCTTTTCTATCTCCTCCACTCAGAATGTAAGTACAATGGTTAGAGTCCCAGCAGACATCTTAAACTCTGAGGCACAATATTAAACATGGAGAAGTATCCATTAAAAGGATCCAGAATATCCAATGGTGATGAGAAGCTAGGAACCATCGTAGACCAGGTCTGACTGAGAAAAATAAACTAGTGCTTATTGGAACCACCATAATCTGAGCTATTTCTGCTATGTGGCGCTAGGACTAATCTTAACTCATTTATCGAGTTTATTTGTTTTACATTCCACATCAAGCAAGTGTGGTTATCAAATTAGTTGGAAGAACCAAACTTCAGGCAAATCCCTAAACACATGTGAGCAACAATGAATTAATTCCAAAGAATGTACTGATAAATTACACAACAATAATTAAAAATTAAGAGGAAATAAAAATGGCAGAGTGGAGAGACACTGGAAGAGTTGGGGAGAGAATGGGGTTGGGGAATGAAGTAAATATAGTACTCATACATGAAAGTCTCAAAATTAAATAAAACTAAAAATTTATATATATATATATATATATCCATCCATCCTAAATCAATCAGGACAACTTAAAACATTATGACTCTCAATGCCTTCCTTGATCACAGAACTTAACATTAGTTAGGCTAAATCTCAGCTAAGTTTTAAAACTATCTGGATGACAAGGGATATTAAGGTAAGGCACAAAGGACAGAGGAAGAGAGATTGCTAGCTGCCATCTTAGCCAAAGGCAGGAATACCACCCTTCTGGGTTTATCATCTGAAAAGAACAAGGGCCAGAGCATGATCAAGAGCTTGCAAAGGTATAGAACAAAGGATTTGGGTTACTGAGACCTCACAGGTTAAAGCTAAACAGGGATGAGTCAGATGAAAACCATCACATTCTGGAATCATGAAGGACTGAGAAAGGTTGTAAGATACACCAATACAGTCAGCAAGGCTGCCAGTGAGCATACCCCCTAGCCCATATGCTGACTGATTACGTCATTTACTCTGAAACTTGTTCCCAAAATTAATTTCTTGTGTTTCAAAGTGACTTATGACACATTATTCTGAGACACTGTGTGGAGATCTCTTTCACTTCATACAGCTCTCTCCTATAGGCATTACGGGCACACAAACTAAGAACAAAAAGCTTGCCTAAGGTTGCACCAAAAGGCAAGAGTCAAAGACACATTATTCCCCATGAAGTCTGGTCACCTGGACACATAATGTTGCCTTAGCCTCAGTGAAACACCCAAGTCCTCCATGAGTGCCCTGACCTGAGGCATATAAGTGATTATAGACTTGCAGTACTGACCTAGCCACTGGGTCTCCCTGGTGCCTCTAATGAGATGCTTTCCAGAAACACAGCTGGACTCTGGCTTGTGAAGCAGCCAACACATAGGGTTTCAGATGATAATGTAACATAACAGGAAGGATGTTCAAGGTGTGTGTCAGAAACTAATGCACACCTTAGTCAGAGCAGCCAAAGTCAGAGGTGAAGAACTTGAAGTCAAGCCTTGGATGTATGACAACTAAAGTTAGCAAAGCAAGCTCAGGCAGAGAGCCACAGAACAGATAGATGTCAAGGATTAGCTTACAAACCATGGAATGCAAAGCAAGAGGCAGGAGGGCACAGAGAGAGCTTAGCTCCAAAAACAACAGAGTAGGAGACTCTCAAAGGCTCAGTAACCAAGAAACACAGGCCAAATTTTCACAAACCAGTTAAAAAGTAAATCTAAGTTTATTTTCCTAGGAAAAAGTATCAGAATTATAAGAAACCCCCGTTGTTCTAGCTTGCTCATAATTTACTCACCATTAAACAGCACCCCACTCTCCCCTGGGGACGATGAACACTGCCATATTCTCTTAATAGAATTAACAACATTTACCACAAGACTTACTGTATTGCCTTGAATCTGAGGTTGATCAGGTTTCAAACCCGACCAAGAGCTACAAGGGTTCCTCTGATCACTTTGGGAGATTCAGGAAGATTTATGATCCATGTGGAACCAACAGGTGTCAACACTGAGACTTTGAGTGAAATCATTTGGAAGGACGCCCTATCCTCAACACCCAAGCTAGCCACATGAATGTACAAAGCTGCTGGGGAGCCACCATCACTACTCTGTGGATAAAATGTCTACAAATGAAGCCAGAATGAGGAAAAGTAGAGCAAGAGCTGAGGGATGGAGCTGGTGAAGGGAGGAAGCATGTGTTCACTCAGATGTACCTGGCTGAACACCCACAGCTACCCCTGGGGACTCTTCAGTAATATGACAGAATAAATTATCTTCTGCAGTCGGTTTCTGTGGTGGCCAACCTTTTATCACGTGCTTCTGAGCCCTTTAGTACAATGTGCATGTCTGAGTTTGTCATGCCTCTCCATACACCACAGACTCTTCAAGAGAAAAGAGGTGTGCACAGCACAGGGCATCACCAAGCAGTGAGGAAGACACCAGCCTCACTGAATCTATTAAATGTGGCCATGAAGACATCATCGAACATGTTCTAGACTGTAGCAGTCTCCACTTTGTTCCTTGAATGCTACAATGACCCTTCTTCATTTTTAAAACTTACTGTATCTAAAGTTTATGCAAGTTCAATGGCAAAGATAATGCCTTCCAAGTCCTTTGTTCAACTATGCACAGTCCTTCCAATCTGGATCCATCCCCCCACCCAGCTTTTACTTTACTCTGAATGCACTCTTTAAGGAAATTCAGGGCTAGTACTCAAAATCAAATCTTGGAAAGGTAAATGCACTCCTTTATACAAAAACAAAACAAAACCAAAATAAGACTGAATAATACATCATTTAAAGCAAGAGAAAAACAATTTATGATCTATCTCTGATTTTTCAAATGCAAAATGGGGTAGAAAAGATGTCTGCATATAATGGATTTTACAATGTTTGCTAAAGTCCTACCCAGGAAGAGGAGGGCACAAATAAGTCAAGAAGTTCTAGAATGTAATCATGATAGATTCTAGAGTGGAATGATAATGAAAGTCCAGAAAGAAGTCCCCTGTCAACCACTAATTGTATTATCCACATTTGTGTTTTCCCGTGAGCCTTAGCAGACAGAGACAATGAGAAATATAGGTGAGATCAGGGACACATCCCACCTGGCACTTAGCAGAGTGAATTTGACGGCAGGGAGAATATGGGCTCCAGGTTTGCCTTGGGCACATCCCAGTCTCCTCACAGGCATTGGGAAGATTTACACTGATTCCTTTGTGGGATGTTGAGGTTGGTAAGGGTGAAAGGAAAGGAGTTGGTACTGTTAAGTTGGCACAGGTTTAAAAAAGCCCCTGAAAAATCAGAAGGACCTCTCTCCCTGAAGACAGGTCTGTCACCTAGTGTTCTCACTCTACCTGTCCTGCCCTGACCAAGTTAACTCACCATCTTGAAAAGGAGGCCACTTGGACCCTGAGACTTTGGACTGTGCCTTCTACCAAAGTCTGTTCAGAGATGGCAAAACAAAGTATATCTACAAACAGGCATACATGAGCCCTTGGCTCTGAAGGGACTGTTGAGCACTGACTGAACTGTCTCCCTGGGTCTCCTGTCTACCTGTCTGAAGGAAGCACTCAAGAACCACTGTGTCGTTAATCATTTTAAACTCAAGGAAATGCTGGTGTCAGAATAGACTTTTTCTTTATGTAATCAAAAGGTCTGTGAACCCAAACCTGAACTCTCTAAGAAACCTTAAGTGGAATGGACATCTTTCAATAACCAACATTATAATGCCCCCGTCAGGTTACCATCCCAAACAGACAGGTGACAGTAGTGTGCAGGAAGCCTTGCTCTGCCAGATACCTTCAGGAAACAATCAGTTTAAGACATCAACCATCCAATTCACTTTGACTCAGATGAATAGTGTCACGGCTCCTTAGAAACAGAAGCTGCAATCACAGAGTCATGGGAACAGCTGACTACTAGCCAGTCTTGGAGTTTTGTTTCTATTTTAAAAAATAGTACCATTCTCCCTCGCCAAATAAAAGCAAAACCACACACACACACACACACACACACACACACACACACTGTGGAGAATAGGTGGGTAGAAGTTGACACCAGTTCAGCGAGAGGTAGAGGATAATTAGTGGAAGGTTGGATCATCGTTTATTCATGCATGCATGGGATGAATAAGTAGTCAGCACATAGCTCTGCCCCAGAAGCTGAAGATATAGCAGAAAATAAGAGAACCCACGGTCTTGTTCTCGAGGATATGAACCAGTGTGAGGGCCCAACTTAAAACAAAGATACAAATGAGCATCAGAGACAAGATTACACAGTGTCAAGTCCTACAAACTGAAAAACAACAACAACAACAACAACAAACCAAGTTGTGTGTCACAGGTAACCTGGTCTAGAAGCAATGCGGCTCTGGCCTGTGGATGAGGTTTGCTCAGATACCTACACAGGGATCCAGCAAGAAGAAAAATTAACAGAGGAGAGACGAGGCCAAGCTGCAGGAGGAGCCACTGATAGGTGAGTTCAGTCCTCAGCATCGTAGTGGTCATTTTCCACCACTTGACCCGACTCATCTAAAAGCATCAGTGGGCTACTGCCACTTAGCACTTAGCAGCCAAAATGCCCACCCTCCCTTTCCAGAAGAAAGAGCACCAACTGTTGTTTATGAGACAGTAATGAAGAGGAGAGCAAGAACAGCGGCTTTGACCTAGGGGCGATTTGGGGCTACTCAGAAAAGAAAGCATCTGTATCCGGCTTATGTTATCATCAGTGATGTGGTGAGATTAGCATTTGTTGGCACTGATGCACAGCTTTAGAGTCTTAGTCTCCGAGCTGCCAGCACGGTTAGACTTTGTGCACATCAGCTATCTACACATTATCCACAGTCTACAACATGGGATACCATGAGGCCGATTTTCTGTTTGCTGGTTTGTTTTTTGTTTGGTTGGGTTTTTGGCCACTCTAGCACCACTATTAGCAAAGGGACAAGATAAAACTGACACATTTCATGAACCTTATTTTTCCATATTCTAATCTACCTGAAATCAGAATGGAACACGTGATCAACACTGGCCAGGCAATTCAACATGAGCAGGGGCCTCAAAAACAAGAGTTTCTTAGGAAAAAATCCTGGTGTCAAAAATGGCGTATTCCAGAAATAACACTAGATGAACAAATTCAATGCACCTTGGTGCAGTAATGCTATGGAGCCCGAGTAGAGGAACATACTGGGAACTAGAGTCCACCAGAAGGGACAGACTCTGGAAATGTTGGGCATTCTTGGACCAATTTCTTTTTTCTGATAGATGAATATACAGGACTAATGGAAGGATACGGATGCTCTTTCAATGGATACAAAATTCTAAATGCAAGAGTGGTGTCAGGGTTTAATTAACAGTGTTTCATTCTTAGTAATCACATGCATCAGAGTGCATCTTACAGACTCAAAGAAATCTGAGAACATTTACGGAGCATCCAGTGGCTGCCAGGAATTTTATATGTGTTATATGCCATATAATCTTCAAAGCAACACTATGCTTTCTACCTTGGAGATATTAATAAGTACCTTCACTGAACATGGCTTATCTTCAAATGAACCACATGCTTTTTAAGGAGCAGGTCATTCTTCAGGGACACCATGACAGGCAGAGCTCATGGTCCCAGACATGTTCTGACCACACTGTTTATATCACCACCGTAATAACCCAGGCATGGTGGCACATTCCTGTACCAGTATTTGAGAGGCTGGGGCAGCAGAATTACCAATGCAAAGCCATCATGGAATATATAAGACCCTGTCTCCAAAACAAAACAAAAACTTAGCTTCCATGCTATGATAATTAATCAATTGTCAACTTGATAAGATCTAGAATTATCTGGGAAATGAGCCTCTGAGTCATGCTGACATAGGGCTTGTCTAGATTAGGCTTGAGGAGGTAAGAATACACGCCTGTCATTCCCTGGGCCTTGGTCTCTGGTTGTATGTACATACATACGTATGTATGTATGTATGTACGTACATACGTATGTATGTATGTATGTATGTATGTATGTATGTATTTGTAATGAAAAGTGAGCATTTATCTCTCTCTGCTGCCTGGCTATAGATGCCATGAGACCAGCTGTCTCAAGGCCCTGCTGTGGTGATGTACTGTCACCAGGATCTGTGAGCCACAATAAACCCTTTCTCCCCTGAAATTGTTCTTTTTATACAACAGAAAGTAACTAAGACACTTGCTCAGACCATGGGGGAAAACCATTTGTTGAGATAATTAAGACTCATAAAGACATAGGGACCATACATCGGTCAGACAGTAATATCCCCTGGACCACAATTTGGGGACCAGACTCCGAAGGGTGTAGGCAGTGGAGAATAGGAAGAATCAGACCTTTCCTGTTCACTGAAAACTAACTGGAAACTCTAGCATCAGGTAGAGATTTAAAGCAAACTAAAACCAGGACTCAAAACCAGGAGGCATCCATATCTTGCTCAGACCTCTTACTTGAGGGATGATGATCTAGAATTGATCTAGAACTGTTTTAAAATGGCAGACCTATGTAGAAAAAAAGTGAATACTATTCTCCCATTAGGCCCAGTCCTGGTTCTAAGGTAGAGTCTCATTGGTCCAGTTTAGGCTCTGTGTGTATCATATCCAGCACTCAACTAATGGAAGATATTGTGGTAAGTGCACTGAGTCTCCTGCCCTTGATGAAACAAGGAGGGGGATCCAGCCTGCTCCAAACTACAGGGGTTAGAAAAGTTATTACAGTCTCACTAGCTACCCTGTAAAACACAATGAATTGGGTCTGATGCAAACCTCACCACCCTCCACCCAGATGTTAAAGAGAGGAAAGTAATGACCAAGTACAATTTATCCAGAATGTTTTTTTTTTTTAAAAAGCAAGATTATTCAGGTAAACCGTAAACAATGACACATAACCACCAAAGGGCAAAAGACCAATAAATTAGGACACCTCTCATAACATAGCAAGGAAGTAGGAAGACAAGGTCAGCAATGAAAATACAGGCTTCCCCAAGTCCATGCGCAGCTGCCTACTTCCAGAATGATAATGGCCCCCTTGAAACCCTGTGATGTTTCTCATCTTCATGGCTGCCAATGCTGTACTTTAAGAGTACTGCCTTCTTAAGGATTCTTTAGGATATGGAGCAATGCACAGAGTCATGCTGACTCTGGCCATCCATGGTGATACCCAGAATGCTTGCTGGAGGTTACTGGTCACTGATGTCACTGCGAATCACATCAGGAGAAAAGGAAGAGCTCCCTGTTCTACAGTGCTTGTTAGCATGAAAATAATCATGCACTTCCTATTGCTCAGTAGCAGAGTCACAGGGGTCAGCCTGAGAGCTGTGCATCCACAGAGCTCACCAAATGAGCCAGTCAGGACGGAAAAAGCAATCTGTCTATGCTGAGCCTTATCAGCAGACTTCAGTGTAGACTGCCTCCTAAGAATTTCACACACTTGGTGGATGTTTTTTTTCTCATGTTCATCTGGAAATCAAGATTTGGGGTGAAACAAAGGGGTGAAAGGAAAAACAAAACACATTTATTCTAGAATATTTTCTTTTAGGTATGGGGTATAGCTCAGTGGTAGAGAAATTGCTTAGAATGACGATTGAATCAATCTCTCTCTCTCTCTCTCTCTCTCTCTCTCTCTCTCTCTCTCTCTCT
>JADRCH010000042.1:2587675-2607599 GCA_019843965.1 Rhynchomys soricoides
TCTCTCTCTCTCTCTCTCTCTCTCTCTCTCTCTCTCTCTCTCTCTCTCTCTCTCTCTGAAATCATGTTTCCAAAGTGGAAAGCTACAGTCCTGCCCCAGTTACTCTGGCTTAAACAACTGTCTGGCCAATGCTAGCCACATCCAATGAGTTTGAGATGTTTCTCTCCTAATCTGAGATGAGCAAGAGCCACAGAAATCCACAATCTCAAGAAACTGCTCCTGTGCAAATATTATGTTGATCTTACCAAAGTAGATTCTGACAATGCAGTTTGCTCACTGCAGGACAGTGAGAAAATCCAAGCCCTCCATCAGTCTCGAGGAATGTTTCAGATTGCCCAAAACATGAGGAAGCATTTCTAGTTTTCTAGAAGTCTGTTTCTTCCTGAGCTCCCATGCGTGTTGTATGGAATGGAGCTAAAAGGATTGCTTAGAAGGCCTGGGATGCCCAACACTGCACATTCTGAAGAAAGGGCTGTTCTGGGGTCTGGTAGGACCACTACCTGGGAGCCCTTGGAATGTCTTGCTTGAGGTGAGTGCTTTGTGTCACCGAGAACTTAGGCCAAAGCAATAATATACCAACAAGGTAGCCTATAGTAAAGAGCTGTTTTTGTTGGCCTGCAGTTCTGGGGGACACCACATGGCTTGTTCTGAGGAGAAAAGGCCAAAGGGGAAAGCAGCTAAGGTCTGTCACTTGGACAAAACTCCTGGACTCTGAGCCCTGGGCCAGTTTCTCCCGATAGCATGTGTGATCACTGGAGCTGGGCAGTGTCCCTAGACTCCTCAAAGAGGGCATCTCTGTCAGGTATGCAGTCCCAAGATAGAAACTTCTGGATTCTTCCCTGTGGATCTTTTTCCTTTGCTGATTTTAATGCATCTGATATCACTGTACTAAATGGTACCTGTGAGTGTGAGAGACCTTCCTGAGTTCTGTGAAGGCTGGCAAATCATTGATTCCCCAAAGTGGTCATGAAGACCCTCCAACCCAAGCATGGAAAGAAGGAGAAGGTAATTCAAGAAGAAAATGTCCCCTGAAAGTGTTCCAGTACAGAATTCCTTAGTTTGGGGATTAAAGTATCAACAAGAAATAAAATTGCATGTGTACAAGAACCTCAAAGGACGCTGAAGACAGACAAGATGCAGAGGCTGCTGGGAAAAGAGAGAGGGCATAATATATCACTCTGCCATGCCATCATGGAGACTCCTTTGTCTAACCACTTCCCCAGTGTTACAACTAATCTTCACTACTGTGAAGTACTGACTGTTCCATCTTTATTGAAACATCCTGTTTCAGAAGTTAAGTTCTGAGCAATAAAACTTTTTTCGAAGTGCGCCGGAACAGACAAAACAGATGAGAGAATTATGGAACCTCTGTCTCTTTTGTTATTCCCTTCTGATTGCTGTCTATTCACATGCCATGGAGACAATCATACGTTCAACATTTAATGCTCCGTACCTGGAGCCAGGGACTCTGTGTCATGCTTCATTCATATCCTTACCCTTCTCGATTCATTGAAAACCACTTCAAGCAAAAATCATTCGAAAGAAATTACCTCTGTGTATTATACCATGAGCAGTGAAATATGTCCCACATGAGACCTGAGAGTCCCAAAGCAATAATTTTTTTTTTCTGAAGAGCAAGATGTAATAACTCAGGGAAAAGAAGTCCCCATGACAACAAAAAGAGGAAGGAAATAAGTGGAAAACCAGAGGATTCAAGTCCTTTACAACACAAGGCATCACTAATTTGTACTTGGGAATCTATTGAGTTTGAAATCCCAGAAAGGAAGGTGCTCCTTCTTGCTCTCCTACCTGCCTGGGTGACATTATTCAAACTATAACACCTCAGAAAAGGGTGGGAACCAGGTGAACCCATGGTGGAACCTGCTTTTCCTTAGAAACTTCCCCCATCCACTAAGCCAGAGCAATGAGACTATGTCATGGTATTTACAACAAAGTTGGTATTTCCAAGGATTCACTCTACAACTTTTGAACAGGGGAAAGGCAGATGGCTCAGTCAATATGAGTTTGCTGCTCAATATGAAGACCTCACGTCAGAGCTTCTTGAAGCTGTTCATGAGGGTACCTGTCTATAATCCCAACAATGGGAGGCAGGCAACCCCTAGGGCTTGCTGGCTTGCCAGACTAGCCTACTTGGGGAGCCTAAAGTCCCCATAAGATACTCTGTCTCAAGAAACAAGGTGGATGTCTACTCCTGAAAAACAGTACCTGAGGCTGATTTCTGCCCTCACACATGGTATAGTACACACACACACACACACACACACACACACACACACAGGCATGCACTCACACACAATGATAAATGAGCATGTAATAAAAATGCTGTCAAACTAAAATGTAAATTGTGCAGATCTCTTTTGCTGGACACCTGAGACTGCAAACTGAACACTTAGTGACAAGTCCACACCTGTTCTTACAGAAAGCATTCCCCAGCTCAAACTCAGGGACATCCAGTAAGAAACAGATGCAAGGGGACCAAGTGCCTGTGTGGGAAATGAAACAAGTTCTAAAACTGGGGTTGCACATAGCCACAGAAACCATGCACCCAACAGGATCCATAAACCCTGGACACTGGTGGTGGAAAATAGAGACCTTGCATTTCTTCTTGGTGACATCCATGGGAACTGTAAATGCCCAACCTCTCCTGAAGAGAGTACAGCCTGAGATAGCAGTATCTCCTGCAGAGCATGCAGCCTAGGATATCAACGTCTCCTGCAGGGCATGCAGCCTAGGATATCAACGTCTCCTGCAGGGTATGCAGCATGGGACATCAACCTCTCCTGCAGGGCATGCGGCCTAGGATATAAACCTCTCCTGCAGGGCATGCAGCCTAGGATATAAACCTCTCCTGCAGGGCATGCAGCATGGGATATCAATCTCTCCTGCAGGACATGCAGCATGTGATATCATCCTCTCCTGCAGGACATGCAGCCAGGGATATTAACATAATGTTTTTAGACACAATAGCCATTCTCATCACAGATCAAGCAGATCACTGTTGAGTAATGCCAAATTCTTACTGTGACTAAGATTCTAAATTAACTAGAAGAATACAGTTTCTACATGTAAGCCAAGGGGAATAGGACACTACACACACACACACACATACACACACACCAAGAATGCACACAAATTCATACAGGCTTCCTGCAGAGAAATACAAAAGTATAAATCAAAAGCCTTTAAATCATTCTGATTGTCAAAGTTTTGATCCCAAAATGTGTGTCCACAAAGTACATGTGTGTGTGTGCATGCATGTGTAGTGGCACTGACTTGTGATCCCTATACTTGGAAACTCAAGAAAAAGATCCTGAGTTCCAGGCCAGCCTGAGGTCTGCAATGTGAAAACAACAGCAAAACCGATAAAGAAGGAAGGGAGAGAGGAGGGAGGGAAGGAATGTACATACGTGCATGTGATGTACATACGTGCATGTGTACATACATACATGTGTGTTCTGTATGCATTTGCTCAGTGTAGTATTTGTCCTAACACTGAAAGCAATTCAAATGTCCATCTGCGTGAAGCTAGTTAAATGTAGCACACTAGACCCATATCATCTAATAAACACGACACTGCCAATAAAATTCATGTGCTAATGGAGTAGTGTTCAAACTGTGGGTCACAAATCATTAGTGAGTCATAAAGGCAATTTAGAGAGTCATGGCCAGCTTTTTAAATAGAATAGAGAGTAAAATGTTTAAGAATGCACTGTACATAGTAAGAGTAAGTGGTTTCACGAAACTGTTTTGTAAACGCATGTGTATTTATTCTAGGTAATTATATAAAGTACATTTTGTACCATTGGGGCATAGTAAAATAAATAAATAAAAGCTAGTGTAGTAATGGGAAATTCAGATACATGAGAATATGCAAATGGTTTCTTTAATTAGAAATAATCAGCAGTGGCTCAAGGGTGTAGTCAGTGGAATACCACTTCCTTAGCACACATGAAGCCCTGGGTTCAATGCCCAACACAGCAAAGTAAAGTGTCAGAATAAACCAGGGTAGGAATGGAGCTCAGCATAGGCAGTAGGAGCACCTACCCCACAAATGAGAGGTCCTAGGTTCAATCCCCAACACCAGAACAAAAACAAAGGAATTATAAACTTTACGATATAATCCCAAATTTAAGCTAACATGGATAATCAAACACATGCGCATGTGTGTGCTCAGAAATGACAGGCCCTGGAGGCAGCAGGTTGTAGAAGAACATAATCTCTGTGTTTTAGCTGTTTTCTACATCTCCTGTCCTGTGTAATTATTGTTAACAGCCAAACGGGGCTAGTTTCCAAGCATGGCTGTGGTAAGTAAATCACAATCTTAGACAGTTCCTAAAACTGAATGGCTAGTGACAGAACAGATAGATGCAATGCTTGAGGAGCCATCCACTCCCCAGATGCCCGGCTAGGAAAAGTATCCTGAGGACACTTGCAGACCAAGACACTTAGGAGAGCAGCATAGGCCTAGAAGATGATGCATAAGAAAATGAAATAGCATAATTAAAAGTATGGTGTGTGTCTTCACATAGTAACACACACAGGTGATTGCTTCTATTGAAAAAAACCAGAGGGAGATGACAGAGCAAGGGGAGATCACGCAGTACCCAAAGGTCAGGGGAAACCAAGGGAAGCCTGCCTTTGAGAGACAGGAGCAAAGTCCTGCTGAGGCTGCAATGCATGATGGGAACTGCAGCCACCATGGCCTTCAGCACTTATGCAAATTTTAAATGGCATTCATTCATAAAAAGCCAAAGAGGTGACCAATGGCCTGACCTCTTCTAAAAGTCGACAAGGACTTTCACTGTCCAGTTGTATTTCAGGTTCAGGTGGCATTTTCACATTCAGAAGAATGGGTTGTTTTCTTTTTGAAAAGATCTTGGTAGAGCCCCCCTTTCATATGGAAAAATAAGCAATAGTGACTTCATCTAATATGTCCTGCCCCCACACCCACCAATGCCCCAGAAGGTATGGCTACTGAAACTGCTGAACAAAGAACAGTGTAACTGCAACATTGCTGTATTCACCATTCCTTGGTTTCCAGATCTTTCTCCACTGTCAATATGATCATGGCATCAAAATGCTTGTGCTGTGCAAAGAGAGTCAAGGGCAGGTCCTGCTGTCTGTGTGGTGTGTGACTCAGAGAGCAGCCCTGCAAAGAGCACACTCGCTGGTAGGGAATCCTGAAAGAGTGAGGGCCATCTGCCTCCAAGAAGATCTATCAGAGATTCAAACAGGTTGACAGCAGAAGAATCTGAGGACTCAGAAAAATTAAGTTGATCCTGGGCCTTGTAAATAGTAGGTCGGGGACAAAGAGAGTTAAGAAAGATCTCACTCTAATGAATCAACCCATCCTTCCGGGAGCTGCTGAGCACTCTGGTTTTAAACCTCGATGGTTGGAGGATGTGTGGGCTTTCACTGGGGTTCCTTATCATGAATGTGACTTATGTATGCATTGCCCACACTGTTCACAGACATTAATACAGCCACCTGATATTAGAAAGTACAGCTCCCTAGCTGGAACCAATGAGGTCGTAAGAAAAGATATCTCCATGCTTAAGGAGCACAATGGGCAGAAACACCCTCCTATCTAACCTCCTGCCAACAGGGAGCTGGCTTCTCCTTTTTAAAAAATCTCTATATCTCCTGCTTTACCTTGTCAGAATTTATGTCCCACAGCTTTCCATGTGCCTCTCATTTGAATCTTGCAATCCCTTCATGAGGGATATATTGTCAATGCCTTTGTATTAGACATACTTAAACTGAGTCACACACAACTATCCAAGGCCACATACCCAGCAGGCTGTGTAATAAATATTCAGAGTCAAGCAGTTGGCTTAAAGGTCCATGTCACATGACTGGCCCATGTTCTTAAGGATCCATGTTCAGCAGATGGAATCTCAATCTCTCTCCTCAGAGCCATCTGAGGTGGTATTGTAAAATGCTGTGACCTTCCTCCCATCGTTCTCAACCCATATGCCCGTGTCTTGTATTGTCTAAGAGATAAAGGCAGCTTCCCACAGGGCCAGCTTCATTTCTCACTGACTGAAAGGCAAAGTAAAATAAAACAGAAGGAACAGAGGAGTCTCCAGGCTGGTTGTGCATTGGACAGATACAAATAAAATGGCTTTAATAAAGGAATGGTGCAGAGGACATAGATCAAGACACCTGGTGCCTCTGGGAAGCCAACTAATCCTCTTTGTGGAGTCTCTGGATGGGGAACGGCAGAACCATAAGTCCTGGGCTTTGTCTGATGGCTTGAAATTAGAACGATTTGCATTTTGTTTTGGTTTGGTTTTGTGTTTTGGATTTGTTTGTTTGTTTGTTTGTTTTTTCCAAAACAGGGTTTCTCTGTATAGCCTTGGCTGTCCTGGAACTTACTTTATAGACCAGGCTAGACTTGTAAAAAGTAGAGAACCCTCTAGAGTTCCGCCTCCAGAGTTCTGAGATTATAGGAAAGAGGTGCTGCCACCACCACCAGGTTAACAATTTGCATTTTAAGGTGACCAAAGTAGCCAGTGAATCTTAAGACATAGCAATGTTGATTCTCCACAAAAGCCTGATATGGCCAACCCATATCCAGTCAAATTCTCCCAGGGCAGTTATCTAAGAAACTAGAACTGCATATAATCTATTTTCTCCTGCAGCTCAACATGGTCAAGCAAGAATGGCTCTTTGAACTGAAGAACGCTGAGCCCAGTGAAGAAGCCTGGCTGCAGATAAGTTGTAAATGTGTGTCCTTCTGCCCTGCAGAGATCAATCCCAGGAGCCCGAGGATGCTTCTCAGGCTTGCTATCTACCTGCCCCTGAGCTAGCCCCTTCCTCACATCTACCATGCCTCCCTGCTTCCTTGGTGAGTGTGATGGTTAACAGTGAGTCAATCTGACAGGATCTAGAATCCAATGGCCTCGGAGACAAACATCTGGTCATGTCTGTGAGGGTCTTTCTAGATTGAGTTAACTGAGGTGGGAGACCCACCCCTCATGTGAGCAGCTGGAGACCTAGATTGGATAAAAGGGGGTAAGGTGATCTGAGCACCAACATCCATCATCTCTTCCTGACTGCAGATGAAATGTGGCCATCTGCCTCAAGCTCCTGACACCATAGCCAGAGCAGGTCTGTCACTGTGCCTTCCCTGTCATAATGGACTATATCCACAAACTGTGAACCAAAATAAAACTTTGATTTCTGAGGTTGCTTTGGTGAGGTGTGTCATGCTACTGAAAGTGGGTTGGCAAAATCAGGCTTCTGTGGAAAATCAACATAACTATGTCCTAAAATTCACTGGCTACTTTGGTCACCTTAAAATGCAAATTTTTACCCTGGTGGTGGCTCATTCCTTTAATCTTAGAACTCTGGAGGCAGAGGTAGGAGGATCTCTATGAGTTCTTAAAACAAATGTACTCAATGCTTCTCAGAAACGGAATGTTCAAGACACGTTCAATGTCAAGACTGTTAGAATGTGTTCTAACAGTATCACACAAGTACAAATATAATGCCACTTGTCATGTGACATGTCATGGAAGGATAAATGACTGGAGACTAGCCTCTCAAGACTGTCTACACATAAACACACAAGCTCGGGTTTCCAGGGCAGTGGTCCGCAGGAGTCACATGAGGTACATCAAAGTCAAAGAGAGTCAGGTAATTTAAGGATGCTAGTTCACTTCAATGTGATTGCTGATAGAGACGGCTTAGACAGAAGGGTGTATCACTGTTACACAGACATATGCCACCATGGGGAAAAGTAAGATTTATTTTATTTTTTTAAATTGTTTTATTTTTTACAATTCAATGTTGCCCCCTTTCCGGTCCTCTCTCTTTGAGTTCTTCATCCCATCCCCCTTCCCCTTTGCCTATGAGAGGGTGCTCCCCACTCCCTACCCACCCATCCCCTTCACCCCCTCACCCACCCACTCACCTCCCCGTGTCCTTCTTCCCTGGAGCATCAAGTCTCTACAGGATTAGGTACATCTTCTTCCACTGAGGCCAGATAAGGCAGTCCTCTGCTACATATATGTCAGGGGTCACACACTAGCCCATGAATGCTCTTTGGTTGATGGTCTCATCTCTGGGAGCTCCCAGGGGTCTGGGGTAATTGATACAGTTGGTCTTCCTATGGGGTTGCCATCCCCTTCAGCTCCTTCAATCCTTCCCCTAACTCTTCCGTAGGGGTCCCAGACCTCAGTCCAATGGTTGGCTATAAGTATCTGAGTCTGTCTCAGTCATTGCTGGGAGAGCCTCTCATAGGACAGCCATGCTAGGCTCCCATCAGAGTTTGGTGCCAGCACATGGGATGGTTCCCAAGTTGGGCTGAAGATTTATTTTCTATGAAGCAAAACTGACCAAGGTTATTAGCCTTATTTAAAAGTAGTGATTCAACATTAGTCTCAAACAAGAATATGCAGAATATATTTCAAGCATTACCAAGGTAAGAGCTGGGTTACTGTGCCTTCTACAGTCAATGTTTCCCAAAGACCCCAGGGCTGAAGCCCAGGAACCCAGCCTGTAGAGGAGGTGGAGCCTAAAATAAAGGAAGTCAGGTCACCTTTAAGCATGTTCCTGAAGGGGACACTAGAGCTCCAGCCTCTTTCCGTTCTGTCTCCAGGTTATCCTGAAGTGAGGTGCCTCCTCTGTCAACACTCCTGTCACCTCCACCTAGACCCAGACTAATGGGCACAACTGATGGTGGTTTGAAAACCCTAAATTGTGAACAAAACAAGTCTTTCCACTTTCGAAGTTGATTTATCCTGGGCATTTGTTACAGCAATGGAAATCTAATATTTCCCCAAAGCCTCTTTTCAGAAATGAAGTTCACAGTGGCTACTTTAAAGAGGAGGATTTTATCTCACATGGAGAATACACATGCAGTACACTTTTGTACATGTTATTCCTTCTGTGCCTGATGCTCTTCCCAACTTACCATCTATTCTTTTGTTGTTGTTGTTAATTGATAGTATGTTCTTTAATATCTTTTTTTTCATATTTTATTTACATTTCAAATGTTGCCTCCTTTCCAGATCTCCCCTTTGGAACCTCCCCATTCCCTCTGCCCTCCCCCTGCCTCTATGGGGATATTCTCCAACCCACCTCTCCACCCCACCTCCCACCCACTCTCGTCTTCCCTCCTTGACATTCTCCTATACTGGGGGATATAACACCCTCAGGCCCAAGGGCCTCTCCTCCCCCTGACGGGTAACAAGACCCTCCTCTGCAGTCTTTGTGGCCAGCACTATGGGTCCCTCCATGTGTATTCTTTAGTTGGTGGATCAGTCTCCAGAAGTATGGGGGGGTCAGGCCAGTTGCCAGTGTTGCTACCTCCCTGGGGCTGCACACTCCCTCAGCTCCTTCAGTCCTTTCTCCAAGCCCTCCATCTGGGACCTCGTACTCAGTACTACTGTTCCTGCGAAGTGACTCTTGGGTATTTCAAACTTTTAGGCTAATAACCACTTAACAGTGAGTACATACCATGTTCTTTTGTGACTGCATTACCTGGCTCAGAATGATGTTTTCAAGATCCATCCATTTGTCTACGAATTTCATGAAGTCATTGTTTTTCATAGCTGAGGAGTATTCCATTGTGTAAATGTATGAAATGCCTGTCGCTAAGGTCCTTCACTTCTCAGAAGGCTACTTCCTTTAAGACTCCATGGCCACACTGTCCTTTCCACCCAGTAAGTATTCTCCTCAGACCCTTGCTAATGAAACTGGCCGTTTGTTTGAGCACACAAGGATGATCGGGCTGCTCTTATGATCTCTTCTCTGTGGCCTCTGAGTGGTCCAAGAGAAGACAGACACTTCCATCCAACTGCCCTGCCTGACATCTGACGGGTATCTCATGTCCTACACAGAAGTCTTGGTCTCCAGCCTGCTCTTCCCCCTCTCTTTGCACACTCTCTTTCCTCCTGGCTGCCCAGCCATAAACCCAGGGGCTCACCCATGATTTCTCATTTTCTCTCACACCTCACAATCTGGATTTACATGATTTTTACTGTCTGTGCTCAACAATCCAGTCCAGCATCTCTC
The DNA here is from genome assembly GCA_019843965.1 of Rhynchomys soricoides. Taxonomy (NCBI): domain Eukaryota; kingdom Metazoa; phylum Chordata; class Mammalia; order Rodentia; family Muridae; genus Rhynchomys; species Rhynchomys soricoides. Next base: position 2,597,720 of record JADRCH010000042.1, read on the forward strand.
ACTTGGAGTGCTGCAGAAACCTCCCAATTAGTGTCTCTGCTTTCTCTGGTCCTTTGACAACTGGCGCTCCACAAATCATGTCCCTCCCCTGATCAAGTTCACCAGTGGCTCCATTCACTCAGAGGTCTCATATGATCTGTCTCCCAGGTAGCTGGATAACCTCACACCTTAACCCTTCCCTATTTTTACTCTAGTAAGGAGTCACTTGTGCTAGTCACATGGGCCTCCTTGCAACATCCAAGTCCTGCCAATTATAGCTAAGAGTGAAGCTTATTCCCCCTAGCTAAAGTTTCCATCCAGTTCGGAGCTCTGGCTGCTCCCCCAGCAGTCCTTGGCTCAATTCCCACATCCATGTGGCAGCTTACAATGAGCTATAACTCCAGTTCCAGGGGATCTGAAGCCCTCTTCTGGTCCATGGTCATTTGGCACACATGTAGTACACAAACCTACATGCAGGCAAAGCACCTATATACATTTAAAACATGATGAAAAATTTTAAAATCTTCCAAGTCAATAAAGATAAATGTTCCATCTAAGTCACTCGTTCGCTGCAGCATTTCTATCCAACAAGCCTTCTCTAACTACCTTCACTTGTACCTGACTAGCTTCTCCAACTCTCTGAGCATCACTCTTGGAATATCTCACTCCCCAATGGAACATAACTCCCATGGCACTGGATGCAACACTGAGACCTAGGACTGTTACTGAGTCAGACTCTAACAATTTTGTGTGCGATATTTTCATTTATGAATTCATGTACGTATCTGCATGTGTGTACATGTGTGCACAGGTACATGCCACCACCCCAGTCCTTTTACATGAGTGCTGGGAATCCAAACTCAGATCCCATGTGTATGAAGCCAGCACTCCAGCAAATTACCCATATCTCCAGTCCCCATTATTTTTTTGGACAGTGTCTCTCTGTGTTGAACCCCTAAGCTCAAGCTCCCTTCTTGCCTCAGCCTTGTGAGTGACCCAAACTACAGGTGGGCACCACTACTCTTGGATTTCATATTATCTAAGAAGGTTTCTCTTATACTCACTGTATTTACTTTATATCTGCAATGCTACCTAGAACAGTGGTTTTTGATCAACAGATTTTTTTTTTTTTTAATATGTGTGTAATACAAAAAATGGATTGTGGCCAGTAAGGTGTCAAAGAAGTTGTATGTTATATTCTGGAAGGAATTTTTCCTTGCAAAATACTAAAAAAAAAAAAAAAAAAAAAATGTATCTTAGAAAAGAGGCAGCCCTTCCTCTTTGCCTCTTCCCTCTGCACATTCCCCTGTGTGCATGATGCTGAGACCTTCACCTGCCATCTCCACACCATGCTGAAATAGGAGAGTCTAAAACCCAACAGGTGACATGACAGAATGGAAGGATATAAGCAACCTGTCTGTCACACACCAGTAAGCTGCTAAATCTACTCCAGGACCACCTACCTCGATTTCTGGCTAAGTGAATTCTAAATGTCCTAAGTCACTGTTCATTACGTCTTCTCTTCCTTACAGCCAGAAGTATCCAACATGACACATTCTGCATTTATTAACCTAAATCGTGCTTGTCGTTTGCTTGTCTGTCATCTTACCTAGACTGAAGTTTCACAAAGTAACAATGAGCACTTCTCGATGGCCTCCCACCACACTGGAAGACAGCGCCTAAAGCATAATAAGATATCTTAACAGCCAGCTAAAGGAGTGGTCCATTTCCCCATGTTCCTGAGCCCTAAACTAAATGTGGATCTGTGCAGCTCTCCCTGGCCCTTTGAGATGGTGCTGCTGTTGGATCTAGCATCTCTCAGCTCACAGAATGCTAAGACACATCTTAAAAATCAACCCTTCCTCGAGCTGAATCTAAATCAAAGGACCTTTTTTTAGACTGTTTTTAACATCTTTTAGTGACATTCGGCGCAGTTCATCACTCCCTCCTTTTTAAAACTTAGTTTCACAGAACTGCTTTTTCTTATCTCTTTCCTGTATCTTTGCTTCCTGTATCTTGCTTCTTTACAAGTCAGACTTTCTGCATTCTCCAGTTACTTTCAAAGCCCAATCCTAAACCAATTTCTCTTCCGGCAAAATAGCCTCTGCGTGGCTTTGATTGTGCCTTGATGCGGATAACTCCCTATGTTCCACCTCCTATCCTGCCTTCTACAAGCTCAGATATATACCTCCAGTAGGCCTACTTCATATCTATCCGTGCATGGCCCAGAGTCATCTGAAACTCAACTTTTCTGGACTTAAACTTTCATTTTGCCTGACTAATCCAGGGCCTAAGGAGGATGTAAGAAACCTACCTCAAACTAGTTTAAAGCTCCAAACAAAATATAGTAGCCCAAGTAGCTAGGAACAGAGTGAGACTTGAGCTGCCTGAATTCTGGAACACAAGAACAAAGACAAGTTTTCACTCCATCTCTCATCTCTGCTCATCTTTAACTAAGTCTTGGCTTTCCCAGAACAAGCCAGCTTTCTTGTGGTCAGAAATGGCCACAGCCCTTTACCCTTATAGTTCTTAGCTGCAAAGGCAAATCTCCTCACTCACCCCAGGCCTACAAGCTGGGAAAAGGAATCTGTAAACTCCCTGCTCTGTACCAAACTTGTTGCCACACAGTGAGCAACGGGTCAGAGGGAGCTCAGCAGGGGAACCTTACACCATAGTCATATGACTGGGTTCTTGCTGGGCAGAGGTTGCTGGACAGGTAACTGAGCAAGTGGCTTCTACTCACCCCAGTGTTTCCCTCTCTTTATATTTCCTATATTAACGACTATAGTCAGCATGCTTCCATGCAGGCAACACAAGCCAGAAACTCAGAACTTCCTGCTGACTTCCCCTTTTCTGTTCCCCAAGGCCACACCTTGCCCTTTCCCAGGTCATTCAGAGTAATTGCCATCTTCCTAGTCTAAGCCACCCCAACCTTTTTTGAACTACTGTGGGAACTTCTAATGTGCATTGACTCTTGTCCCCAGCACATTACACATATAGCAACAGACTGGTTACTCCGAAGTATACACCTCACCATATTAATGGCTTCTGGAACGCATTCTCCAAGTCTGTGAACTGGTTTACAAATCCCCAAATGGCTCCCTTTCCTGACTCATACAGTTTATTCTTATTCTTCCCTCTTCTGCACAGATCCAGCACAATGTGCTCTTAGTTTTCCCAACACATAATCCACATCCCAACTGTGATGTCTTTGCACATGTGTGGCTTGTGTACACACACACACACACACACACACACACACACACACACACGTGCACGTGTTCACCCATTCATCCTTAAGCTCTCATTTAGAATGCTACATATTCAGCAGACTCTTCCCGAGTCTTCCTTTCTGGAAACAACTTCATAGACACAGCCAGAAGGATGCTTCCACCATGATGTTTAAGTCGTGACCCTGGGAGCCAATTGTATTCTTTGTCGCACTCTCTCGAGGCCCTGGGTACTCCCTGTGCTTGTCATTTCAGCTTCATTTCACATCGCTGACACCCACATCACATCGAGAAAACAACTTTTCATTGCATTCCTTCCCATCCTCCAGCCTCACATTCTTTCTACCACCCCCTTTTCTGTAATGTCCCCGAGTCTTGGTTAACAAGATCCAACAGTCACTGATTCTTATTTGATGAGCTGTGAGCCTCTGTGTTAACTCTCAGCAACTGCAAACAGAAGCTCCTCTGACCAATACTGTAAGTAGCACTAATCTATGGGTATGAACTTTTGTATTATGAAAGCAGTTTGACATTATATTCACACAGCAAAACAACAGTAATAGAGGCCCCCAGAGCACACAAGCTCTTGCCATGGCTAGCTTGCCCACTACAACTTAGATAAGATCCTGTTGTTGAGGACACCTAAAGCTTTGTTTACCAGACAGATAAAGTTAGTGGAAATGGAGCTTAAAGCTTCCTCCCCATGGGCAACTTTCACATTCCTAGAAGATACCAAGCAATCTCCTGGACTAGAAAATCAACAGTCTTACACAGTTATGAGCCAACCTGCCAAGAAAGCTATGCCTGCTGGTGAAATAGTGGCACACCTGTTATAGGGGTAACTAACCAAATTCTGACTGAAATTTGGGCCAGTTCCACAGGAAAAATTTATATCTAATACTGTAAACTTGGTAAAAAAAAAAAAAAAACCATGGTTGGAGGGAAGAAGTCACAGACCCTCAGAGGAACCTACCATTGTTATTTTGCTATCTGGACACCGACCTCTTGTTCTATACCTGCTGCTTCATCCATACAAAGTAGATAACAACAAATGTTTCTAGACAGGCTTCATAAGATGAGCTGCTGAAGTCTCAGCACAGTGGCTGGAACATAAAAGGCAGAGGCATCGTCTCCAATTATACTTAGCGAAGATCAACTGAAAACCCAAAATAATATGGCTTAAAGAAAAGAGAAATGTCTTCGTCTCTTATCCAAGGGGCTCCCCTGGGCTCTTTCTATCTTGCTGCCTACAATTTCCAATATGTGGCTTTCTCTGTACGATGCCTCCAGACGGTCCAAGGTCCAACCATCACATTCTCATTTCCACCAACAGCAAAGAGAAACACATCCTTTTAAGGCCAAGAAATTACACACACCATCTATTGTTAAATCCCATTTGTCCAAACCCAACCTCATTAACCACATCAAGCAGATGGGAGACTAGGAAATGCAGTTGTTATTCTATAGTCTTACGTGTTCAACCAACATTGAAAAGACAAACAGCAGCTTCAATCACAGCAAGGCACAAAAGGAGCATCCTTCCGTGAAAGCAAGCACTCTTGTCAGAGAGTATCTCCATAACAGATATACAGGCAATGGAGACCACCCGCAGTAGCTTATCTTAGTGAACCTCCAGGTACATAAATGAGTATGTCGGACTTGAAAGCTGTCATAACCATTATACCAAATGAACCCCCATCATCTACGGAACTCAGCTTCCTGTGTTCCATAGCACAGCAACTCCTGAAACGCTGCTCAGCTCCAGTCTTCTCATGTCTTTGGGGTTTATGCTAGAAAAACAGCCTATAGAGGTCGTCCAGCCTATTGTTGTTCACACACACACACAAAAAAAAACAACACACACACACACACAAACACACTATACACCACACAACATACATACATACATCATACATACATATATACACCACATACAAAATAGACACACACATACATCACACACACTACATACATACACCATACATACATACATACATGCATACATACATATATACATACACAAATACACATACAGCACATAGGAAACAGACATACACACATATACATACACCACATACAAAATGGGCACAAACATACATATATCACACACCACACATATACACCATACATACACACACTCACACACACACACAGGCCTGACTTGCAATCTGCTCTCTGATAAGTGCTAATCTGGACTTCTCAGAAAACTTCAGGGCAGTGTTGTGCTGCAGAGACCCTCTACACTGTGGACAGGGACATGGCTCATGAGCTTTGCCATCTGCCACAAACCACCAGCCCAGAAAACTAATCTTGTTCTAGAGCTAAAGCCATCCTGTTTCTTTGCTTAAACACACATGGGAGAAGTTGTATAAGAAAAGGCCTCCCCACAAACCCTCAACTTTATAGAGAAACAGATCCTGCAGCAGTTCAAAGCAGAAGGGAAGTATTTACTGTTTCCTCCTTTCATGCAGAAGAGAAAGGAGCACAGAGTGTTATTTTGATAATAGAAACTAACCTCTAAATAAGAGCTTCCAAGAGCAATACACACACTCAAACCACATACTTTCTTTCATCTCATGGTAATCATACAAGGAGTCAGCATCCTTATTATTAAAAGCTTTTATCAAGGGCCAGCAGGCACCTGGGGCACAAAGGGGGCCCATTTTCCCTAAATCCATATCATTTCTTGGTGATAACATGAAGGTCTCTTTCAGGAACTCAGAAGTAAGCATGTACTCTGACAACTTTTAACATATATCAAAAAATTTAAATGCATACTCCTTCCATTTCCTCCCTATCAAGTGGGCTCCAGGGAACACAGAAATCTTTGCAGCTTTCTTTGTAAGGTCCTTCAAGAGATGGAGACCATAGAGATACCCATCAAGAAAGGTGTGGTCAAATAAAGCATGACACAAACCTTTGGTTTTGAGTTATTATCCAACAGTGAATTAGCTCCCCCCATGCAGAGTCACAGAAACAGTCCACGGTCTAATGACAGGGAAACAGTACACACAAAGTAGGCAAGCAAAGCCAAGGAACAACGAAAGTTAAACAGACCAACAGGAGACATGCAGGCATTGCTGTTGATGGCTTTGACTCAAGTATTTGCCATCGCTGCAACTGTGGGCAAATCAACATTGTGGAACTGCAATTTCCAAGTTCTTGTTAAATGGGGTAATAACATGGCAAGAGAAACGGCCTGGGCATCTGCCAGCAGCTGGCATCAGCAGCAGCATTCAAGGCCTGTAGCTTCTCACCAGTGTTGTCTGGTTCTGCCACGGACATCTCCCTTGAATACCCACTTTACGGTGTAAAGAAACATGGTCACAGTAAGCTGTGACTCTATTCCAGGGAATGAGGCTCCTCGCAGTGCTAGAAGCAGGATGTAAGCCACAGAGATGTCTTTATCACTGTGCTGACTAGCTAATCACATGACTTATGTGAAGCAGTGGGTTTACATCATCTTCATACATTTCTTACCCGTTTTCCCACACCCCTAATAAACGCTGTACTTTCATATCCTCTTTTTCATAGTTTTTACATCTGAGGAGGAGTCTGCAATCATTGTCTTTGTAAGTCAGTGATCTCTTATTCCACACACTTCCCTGTAACATGATACAGTATCATTCTTTACCTAATACTCCACTGTTTAGATATACCAAGTTTTCTTTGCCCACTCACTGTTGATGGACATCTAGGCTGATTCTATAAGTTGGAGACTGTGACTAGTGCTGCAGTCAACATGGACGTGCAGCTGTCTATTACGGACTTTTTTTGACCACACATGTGTGGGGGTGCACGGGGGGGGTGGGAAGGAGGGAGAGAGGGAGGAAGGGAGGGGTAGTATAAATGAATCATATGACAGTTCTACTTCCGGAAGGACCTTTGTACCAGTTCCCCCAGTGGCTACACTAATTGCCATCCCTACCAACAGTGTAAAGGGTCTTTCCCGGTTGCTCCATCATACGCTTTGTTTTGTGTTTGTGGTGATAGTCGCTCTGTTTCTTAGTGATGGCCTTCTAGGACTTCTAGGACTAGGATAAGATGACATCTCAGTGAAGCCTTCTATCTTCACCTGCCTCATGGCTAAAGATGTTAAGTAGTTTCCATGTTTTTATTAGCCATTTGTACTATTCTTTTGAAAGCACTCTGTTCATTTGCCCATTTGTTGATCAGAATATTTGTCCTCTGAGGGGAGAAATTAATCTTTTGAATTCTTTATATATTTTAGATGGTAATATAAATTTATATCTAAAGAACTCTGGCTACACATGAGCATGGAGGGGCTGTGTCACCTTGTCCTGGCTGCTCAGGAGGAGTGGGGACAGCAGAGACTCCAGGGCAACCAAGGCTGTAACCTCCAGCTCCTCACCTAGCTTCTGCTTCTGTGTCACTTGAAATCCAAACACTAGAACCCACCCCAAACCTCAGAACGTGGCTGCACGTGGAGACAGTCTTTAAAGGCACAATTGGGTTAATATGAAAGCAAATGGGGAATGTCTAACCTGATATGACTGGTGTGTTTCTAAGAAGAGGGGATTAGGTATAGGATCCACACTCAACCAAAAGGAGGCTTAATCCCATATAGGAACATGACCTGGAAAATAATAATGCCTACTAGGAAGAGGATTAGTAAGAAAGGAGAGGAAAGAATTCTCAGCTCCCCAACAGCCACAGCTCCCCATGCAGCCTGTCCGAATGGAGGAGATACAGACACGCTAGCAATGTCCAGGCTACCTGATGCTGAGACATTTTACTGTCTGTTAACCAATAAACATTCTGGTGTGCCGAGAAAGACATACCCAGGAGAGGAGATCAGGACACAGGCATACACAGAAAAACAACCACAAATGCACAGGAAGCTTGTGGGGGTGTAGAAAGTAACCTCTTGGACATCTTTGATCCTGGATGTTCAGCTTCCCAAATTGTAAGAAATAAATTTCTCTGTTCAAGTTACCCTGTCCCTGTGGTATTTGTTTAGGACAGGTCCCAACAAGCTAAAATGTTCTGTGGGTGAGACTTTTCTTGTATTGAAGTATTTTCCATTTCTTAGATGCAAAATCTACCCCAAATCTACCTGTCTTTCCCCTGTGGCTGCCAAACAGTCTGAGCACATCCTCACTCCAGAGGCTCCACACGCTTCTGATTATCTTACAGTGTTTACTGTTGTCTTTGGTGCTGTCTTATGCAGCTTCATTTGTTTCATTCTTTGCTACAACTTACCTCTATGATCTGCATGTGCTCTGGGTCAAATTTTCTGGGGATTCTCAAATATAAAACTGCATTGTCTATATTTCCCCTGCTTTACTGGGTATTGATTAATACCCCTGTCACTTATCAATCATAGAAAGTGTTGAAATTATGTCATGGGAGCACATTTTAGACAGAGGGAGACACTCACAACATACTCTTAGGTGAAAATGGGAAGTTATTTTTAAAATTCACCATTTTGAAAGAGATAGTGCATACACACTTCACAAGGACTAAATCTGTGGGAAAATACCCACTACAGTATTAGCAACTGCTAATGTATTCAGCCCTACCAGTTGTCTTCACTAAATACATAACACATATGATCTAGGCTGCAAGCTTTTAGAACTTATTTCAATCTGCTCATCTCCTAAGACTGGGCTAGATCTCTACAACGATACAGAAACCATGCAGATTCCTGAACTCACTGGATTCAGGGTCCAGTAGAGTTCCTTGTGTCTGTATTTCCTGGTGCCGGGCTTAGAAACCATTCCACTCATAGAAGCTTACTGTACCTAATGTCCTAATTCTCAGCTACAGCCTACCTGACTGAGAAAGTTGTTCAACTTTTAATTATGATTTAGTTTTCCACAGAGCTTCATAACAATGGAGAGATTTATCACTAAAGTCAACCAAATTTATCATTTAGGCAAACACATTTTCAGGGTCTGAGGAAATGGCTCAGTGGGCTCAGTGGATAAAGTGCCGGCTGCTCAAGCATGAAACTCTCAGGTCAGATCCCCAGCATCCATGGAAAGATCTGGGCATGGCAGCACACCTGTAATCCCAATGCTGATGGGGCAGAGACAGGCAAATCCCATCAGTTCACTGGCCAGCCTGTCTAGGCACAATGGTGAATCCATTGTGACCATGTCCCAAAAACTCAGGAGAGCAGCAGGGATGACACCCAACAGTAACCTCAAGCCTCCATAGCATGCTGTCTCACACACGCACACACACACACACACACACACACACACGCACTCTCATACACACTTCCCCTACTCACATATCACTTTTCCAAAGACAACTGTCAAAGGAGTTTCAAAGGCTAAACATTTCCGTGGACTAAGAATAGGACAGAAATGCTACTGTATCAAAGAGTAAACTTCTGGTTGATGCTGTTACTAGGCCTTCCCTCCAGAGCCACTACGAGGTCTGCAGAGACAGCAGGGTCAAGGCACACCCACACAAGGTGACCCCAAGAGTTGTTTTCCACCTTGCACACTGCCTTGAAAGAGCTTGAGCAACAGGGATGCTTTGAAAGAAGATTCAGCCCTGGGGAATTTCCATCTCTCAGCTGCCCCACACAGGGAAGGGGCCGGGAGTATCCAAGTCTCCGAAATTAGCAGCACACAGCCGGGTTGAGAAAAATCTCTCTCTCTCTCTCTCTCTCTCTCTCTCTCTCTCTCTCTCTCTCT
>JADRCH010000042.1:2607609-2650251 GCA_019843965.1 Rhynchomys soricoides
TCTCTCTCTCTCTCTCTCTCTCTCTCTCTCTCTCTCTCTCTCTCTCTCTCTCTGTGTGTGTGTGTGTGTGTGTTTGTCTGAAGTCTTTCCAAATGCTGAGACCTTTAAACCAACCACAGTAGGAAGACAGTCTCCATTTCTTCCACAGTAGAGACTCTATGCTCTGACTTCTCCAGGAGCCCAGACATGAGAACTGAAATCTATTCACAAAGACAGAGATATGTTGGATTTGGCTGTGCAAAGGGACTCTGAGGAAATGTATCACCCATCAAGCACAGACTGTGAACAGAACTTCCTCAGCATTGTCTCTTCCCAGGAAGTAGCCTCTTGCTGTGGCAAAGATTTGCAAACACTGACAAGCTCACAGTTCCCCCCTCCCCAAGCTGCACCAGTAGTAACCAGGATATATTTGGTAATCATTCCTTCCTCTCTATGCTCATCTTCCCCTTAAAATGCAAAATCTGTCATCATCAGAGGTTGCTGAGAAGATTAACCAATGTTAACAGACGTGTTGAAATGTTTGTCATGTAAGCATGAAGAACTGAGCTGGGATCCCCAGAACCCACATTAATCTAGACATGGTGGCTCACATCTGCAATCCCAGGACATCTTCCGTACAAAGGGACATGGAGATAGAAGAATCCTTAGAAGCTCCCTAGCCATCTAGCCTAGTGTACGCAGATAATAAAAAAGAAACCTTGATTGAAGACTAAAGGCAATGACCAACATCTGAGGTGGTCCTTACCTCAACTTGCAAGACACACACACACACACACACACACACACCTTAAACACACAAATATACACACATACCCACACACATCTTAAACACACACAAACATACATGCACATACCTTAAACATACAGACACACACACACACACACACACACACCCTGTGGGTTTTGTTTTGTTTCAATCTCCTAAGAAATTATGGAACCCAACTATTGTCACTAAGAATATGCCAAAGCACAGTTGCTGAGGGGATCACTCAGGTGAGGTTCATCTGCCTTTAAATTTCACCTCTCTTTGAAGTAAGAGAACCTTTTACAATTCCTCAGAACCTGAAAACAAGTCACAAGAAATTGGTAGAGGAGCGTTTTCTGAAAGCAAGGGCCATGAGTAGTTTTGTTGCTAGTCCTAATTCCTCCGTCTTGAAGGAAACGAGGGAAGAACCTCTCCCATGTCCTCATCATGGTAATGGGGCTCAACCTAAGGGTGGGAATCAGACAGCAAGGGCAAGAAGCAGATAAGACCTGAAGCTGAAGAAGTCCAAAGACAAGTTGGACTGTGTTCCAGTGGGAGACTGCTTGCCCGGGACACACTTCCATCTGCAGTGCCATGAAGGAGGAGGGAGAGAGAGATGGGGAGAAGGATGGGGAGGAGGTGCAGGAAGAAGAGGGAAGAACGAAAGAGGGACATGAGAGCAAGGACAGAGAGGAAGTTAATGAGAGAGGGAGGGGAAACAGGAGGAGACAGAGAAAGGGAAAGGGAGAGAGAAAGAGACAGAGACAGAGGAGAGAGAGAGAGAGAGAGAGAGAGAGAGAGAGAGAGAGAGAGAGTTGTCCCAGCATCATACAGAAATTGCCTTATTACCTACTGTGCCTGATAAATGACCCAAGGCCCTCAAGTGTTCTAATGTCTCCTCAGAAAGATCCTCAGAGATACTATAAGACTATTGCACTCTGGCACACTAAAGATGGTAGCACTGATGCTGGACAAAGGCAGCCACACACTCACAAGATATGTGTTTAAATAAAACCCCAAGACACTGGATTTGCAAAGGTTGATTCTGTTTGCATCCAAACAGGGGTTTATCTTCATTAAAAAGTCCCACAAAATCACAGAAAACTAAATCCCATTTAATTCTCTATTGTAGGCCTTACCTTAATTTAAGAAGATAAAACAGCAGAGAGCCGAGGCTGTTGTGAAATTCTGGGCTATCTGGTTGTTATATTAAAGGCTGATCAAACGCCAAGACGGTTGTTTCTCTCTCTCTACTGGAAAGGATCCTGGGCAGGAAGATTTAACGTGGGGAATGATTTACTTGCTATTTGAAGAATCCTCTTGCAAGATATACAGTTACTTTAATTTTTCCAAGGCAGTGCTAGGAGTTGCTACGGAAGTGACAGAAATGGAGAATATTCTAAATAAACGACCAGTGACTTCTAGAGGTGGGTTCTTTCAACACTCCCTTGGGACTTAACACCTTAAATGCAAAGATTGGACCAGTCTGTCCCTCTTCGCTGCCTTCTTCTTCCCAACCTGCCTTCCTTCCGAGCAGAGCAACAGAAGGAAATTTTTGAGACGCTGTTGGAATTCACCTCAGGATAAAGGCAGAACAGAGAATCCGACCCAGGCCGCTGCCTGCACACAAGCCAGCAGAAGCCACAGTGATGCTGATTTACTCGGCTGTGTTGCAGTGGAAGACTGCATTTCCACAGAAGTCTGGAAGCAGACATCTGTCGTGTTGGCATCCACATACATTTTCCCCTCTGAGAACTATATCCTGGTTTTGCTCTAGGAAAAATCCCTGCATCCCAGTACTGTGTGCCTGGAAAACTACTGACCTCCACCCTCTGCTCCTCAGAGGCAGGGGGCTTTGGGGACAGATTGAGGTCTCTGCCGCCTGCAATTTAGGAAAAGGAATCAGGCAACGTTCTCCTCCTAGCCATAACACAGAAAGTTTTATGAATGTAGCCAACAGCCTCGGCAGCAGAATCTACAAATTAAAATCTGGTGGCATCATTAAACCAAGATTAAGCCACACCTTGAAAACTAAAGATCCCTGGGAAGATCTGGGGGTGGAAAGGGGCTGAATGTGCTCAAAATATATTGAATATATGCACATATGAAATTCTCAAAGAATAAAAGTAGTATATTAATTGTTTAAGGATCCCCATCCCCCACCTGGGACATCTCAGGTACATGAGCTATTTATTAAATTCCTTTGGGTTTATGCTTAGTTCAGATTTTACCTGGAATGATGAATGCTATGAAGCAAATGAATCCTGGCCCTTCAAGTTCTGAGTCTAAAGTGAATTCACAGCCACTGGAAATGGTTTTCTTTAACGGCACACTACCAGACAGTGACTGGAGGTTTTCGGACGGGCTGTGACTTAGGGAAATCTCTACCTGGTGAATGAGAAATGAAGAGGAAAGTCCACTCCCAAAGACAGCAAGAAGGCTTCAATAGAACAACCAGGGAGTGAATGACTGCCAGCCCATGGAGAGCAAGCTCACTGTTGTCCTCAGTTAGGAACTCAGTGGCCCTGGGTGAGATCGGGGGCTCACTGGCTAACATGATTCTGTACTTTTCAGAGATTCCAAGTGGATAGTGCCCAGCACTATAACCTTTTCTAATATTAATCACCTTAACTTATTTCTAGGCTAGCACAGGGTGCTCATTGCTATCCACAGAGAACCAGGAGAAGACTCATACCAGAGGGTGTGTTACCTGACCATATTCTTTCTTTACCTGACCATAAGTGAAAAAATCTGGCTCAGAAGGAAGCCGGGAGGGACACTCCACTGTGAGTTTATTCTAAACAGGATTCTCCACATCTGTTCCAATATCTGTCAATTGTTTCCCCAACAGCAACCTTTTAAAATGCCTCTTGATTTATGACTTAGGAGCAACAGATGTAGGGGTGAAACCAGCCAGGAGGTTGAATGCAGTACATCTTACAGCCACCACCTGGTGGCAGTGTATTTAATTAGCGCGGATAGATTGTGAGGGATATAAATAAATGGCTTGTAACTTTACCCCAGCAATGATAAAGTCATTTTGTGATTCCATGTTAGAACCAAAAATTCCCAGGACAAGGGAATTAAAACTGGAAAAATCAACACAACAAAAAACCTGGAGTGTGAAGAGATTAACTACAGAGTACAGTGATTCAGTTAACAGCAATGTGACACCGTCACATGGGTGAAGCTCCTACAGTGAGCAATGCTAGCTAAGTCCAAGTCTGTGTGACCAGGACATAAGGAGAAAAAGACAGTTTAGCAAAAACACGGTGAAGGAAAGATGTCAGACATGCAGTTTTCAAGTGACGAAAAGAATTCCAGGTAGAGGGAGCAACAAAGGAAAAGGCCCTGGGGAAGGTTATGTTCAGATTCTCAGGCTAGCGTAGTGTAAACAGGAGCAAAGAGAAGAGATGAATGAATGAGGCTGGAGATAAAAGGATGCATCAGTCTTGTAGAGCTTTGCAGGTCCCAGCCAGGCTTGGAACTTCTTCTACATGGACTTAATTGGAAATTAATGGGAAGGAAGGGGTACATTATGCTTTATTCTCTAAATGGTCATTTACCATGGTTGCTGCATAAAAATCAGATGACAGAAAGGGAAAGGTGCCAGAAAGACAGACAGACAGACAGACACATAATGTACATACATACATATATGTGTACATATGTAGATACACAGGTGTACAAATACATAGCTGATAGAGATATGAGAACATATACAAACATATGTGTATATATCTTATACAAATGCATGCAACATGTTTGCCTGTGTACAGTCAAATATACATGTATATTAATAGGCTTACCAAACACATGCATTTCATTATACTGTATTTACAAATATTTAAGAAACATAGTTTTCTTCTTCTGAAAATCATTTTGTGAACATTTATACAACTACTGAGTTTTCATTTACCAACAAAACCTTGTTGGCACAGAAAAGGCACAAATCTGAAAGGGAAAGCCAATGCTCAGTAGGTGGGTAGACACGCCTCTTAGGCAACATATCTGCCAGATCTGTGCTGATGATGGAAGTTCAGAGGACATGGGATCCTTAATATAAAAGAAAGTCATTAGATACATGTTACATGTTCTCTAAAATGTCCTGTGATTTCCACTGGATACTGATAAACACAGACGCACATACATACGAGACACACACACACACACACACACACACACACACATGCACACTTAATTTATTTCTCCTTCCAACTGGAGGCATTTTTTGGCAGAAGGGAATTAAAAGAGACATGGCAGACAGTGGTGTAGCACACTGATGTCACACACAAGTTCTTTGATTTGACCACTAGTACAGAGAGATAGCAAGAGAGATGATGAGAGCAAGCGCAAGGGAGCAAGAGATGGGGAGGAGAGGGAAATAGACTATGACCATAAGTCTGTGCAAGCTCCTGTAGCAGACAGCTGGCTCTCCCTATACTCATGTGCCCCTCCTTAGGCACAGAGTCCTTCAGATGCCTTCCCAGGCTCTTTTGCAGCTAGGTGAAGCCTTGCAACTGAATTCTTGATACTAAAATTAGACTTGAAGTTATGGGTGTGATCTTTGCGCAAAAAGAAATTGGTCCCCTTCCTTTATGAGGGTGAAGTGCTGGTGGAGTGAAGTTGCAGGAAAGAAAGAAAAACCCTAGAGTTCCCAATTAGATGCAATTCAGGACTGCATGGTAACATGTGACAATGTCTGGAGCCATTTTTTTTATCTGCCTTGTTGAAGGGGAGGTGCTACTGGCATACAGTGAGTGAGGCCAGAAATGTTGGCAAGACACAAGACAGGTCTTCACAACCGAGTCATTGGGCCCATCCCAAAACATCACCAGTGCCAGGGCTGAAACACTTCATCCTAAGCCAATGGTTCTCAGCCCCCCTAATGCTGTGCCCTTTTAACAGCTTCTCATGATGTGGTGACCCCCAACCATAATACTATCTTCATTGTTATATAACTGTAATTTTGCTACTGTTGTGAATGTTCTGTATTTTCTGAAGGACTATGGGAGTCATGACCCACAGGTTGAGAACCACTGTTCTAGAGCATTAGTTCTAAAACCCTGTTCCCAGTCATTGTCAGCACATCTCCCTGAGATGCAAACTTCTGCATCGGGAAGGTAGGGCAGGACTAGCGATTCTGCATTTCTAACAAGCTGCCTTGGTGATGGTGGAGCAACAAGAAGAAAGGGATGTGGATCCAAATGATACACCTGGGGCCTTCGTCTACACTGGCTGGTGTGTGAGTGGGTTGGTATTTAAGCTTGTGCACCCGTCCCCTTGAGCTTTATTTCAGACTTGGGTTTTGGGTGGCTGATGCTTATGCAGCTACATACTCTGAAGATCAGCGTTCATTACCTGCAAGAGACAGAAACCCCTAGCTTCTATCAGCCACTCATACTTTTCCATTTTGGAAATGCTGTGTGTTCATACTCTGTTCTGCTCCATCTGTTTGGGAAGAGAACCAGAAGGCCCTGGGGATGACTTTTTCCAGAAAAGAAGAGGCACATGTGAACAAAGTATACCCACCTCCTAAGGCCACCATAATAGGAATTCGAAAGGCTATAGACTAGGCTAGAGACTTAACACCATGTGAACACATCATCTTACTGTTCATGTGGCCAAAGTCAAAGGTGGATCTCAACAGAATTGCCACCATGCTGCCTTCCTTCTGAAGATGCTAAAATTCTACTTCCCCATGTTGTCTCTGATTCTGGATGGTACATAAATTCCTTGGCTCATAGCCCTTCAAAACCAGACATAGTTGACTGGCTCCCTCACATGCTCTGTGTCTCTGGTTCTCTCATAACCTCCCCTTACATTCATGACGTTTCTTGTAATTGATTGGGTTCATCCAAAAATATGGGACAATCTGTCATTCTGTTAGCCAGTTAGCACATAATCTTTTTTCCATGTGAAATCTAATTGTCTTTTGCTATGAAATCTGATGTATCTTGTGAATTAAGATAAAGACATTTCAAGTAACTATTACTCTGCCTACTACGAAGGACTAAAAAGCAGGATGGATGGGCAACTTGAAGGTAATATATGTATATACCAGCTTGGGAATCACAGCCAAGGTGTACACATGGAGGGAGGGGGAAGATGATGGGCCAATTGAGAACCAAATAAGAGAATCTTCTGGTCACTTCTAGAGTTGATTAACTTCAGGGTAGTCTGACAAAGCAAACATGCCCCATTACTCTTTATGTTGTTTCAGGATAAAAAAAAATCCAGTGGTCATAAGTCAGGGGGAGAGTTATGCAGATTGAGGCTGCCGAGGAGTTCTCTGGAACCTTCTGCAGTCTGTGCTCAGAACATTTGATATCCATGCTGTATAATAGTTTCTGTAAATTAAACTTCTTAATCTAACTTTATGATAAGAGGAATCGTCCTGTATTTCAGGCATTCCCTGGAGTGTAACATCCCAGAAAACCAATTACCTGGAGGAATTCAGAAAACGTGCGTGGCTTAACAACAACCAACGTGTGTGGACAGACAAGGTAGCTCCCTGCATCGGACCCTTGTTCCCCGCCTTTAAAATTCCTGTGGATTTAGAAGAGGATACTAGTCCCATTTTAAAGATGTAAAATACAAGATTCAAAGGTTAAGCATCAATCTGCATGGAAGGGAGACATATGTAGAACTCTGGTTCAAAACTGTAACTTCTAATTTCAGGTCCACCTCTAAAATAGTTCTTTTTTTATTATTTATTTCTCTTTTAATCTCTCTCTCTCTCTCTCTCTCTCTCTCTCTCTCTCTCTCTCTCTCTGTGTGTGTGTGTGTATGTGTGTGTAAAGATCCATATATGTAAGCAAGTGCAAGTATATGTCAAGGTACTTGTGTGGTGTTTGGTCCTAGCCTTTCACCTTGTTTGAGACTGTGTCATTTTGTGTCACTGTGGATGCCAGACTAGCTGGTCTGTGAGCTTCCAGGGATTCACCTGCCTCTCTCTCCATTTCTTCAAGGGAGCCATGGGATTGTAAATAGTCACACTATATGTCTGGCTTTCTCTTGGCTTCTGGAGATTCAAACTCAGGTTTTCACACTGTGTGGCAAGCAACTTAAAGCACCGAGACATCTCCCCAGCTCCAGGTTCACATTCTTTAACAAAATGCCAAGTGACTCTAAAATCCAAAGTACCCTGGGATAGGATAGTGCCAGGATTAAACTCAAATATTTCCTTAACTCCAGCAACTCTCAAGAGTCTCACCTCCAACAGAAGCTTTAATATGGAATCACTAGAAAGAAGATCCACCTGTACAATGTGTATCACAGACCAAACACAAGACCCTTTTGCAACCGATTATTAAATAGAAAGTAACATGGAAATATTTAGCCCTGAACCCAGGACCATTCAGTCTCAGCCTGGGTGCAAGAATTATGAGTGTGTTCCAGCACACCTAGTGACAATGATGTTTTCATGATGCATTTAGAGATGCTCAATCCCAAGGAATCTTGGCATAAAATGGTCTATGAGAAAGAATCAAGGCTGTTCTAGCCACGATAGCCACCCAGGACAGGAAACAAGAGTCATTTGTCATAGCAGACAGACACCTTGCTCCTGACAGCCTGCTCTATGTCCTTGGAAACCCTGGTTACCCTCCCAGTTTCACCCTTTATCTATAAAAGAGGAGGAGGAGTACATCTCCCTGTAAGGCTGGATGAACGGGACCCTGACTAACACTCATCCTAAGGTATGTCCCTTGCACCCTAGCTAACACTCACCCTAGGAATCCCCCTTGCTCCCTGACTAACATACATCCTAAGGGATCCCCCTTGAACCCAAAGTTGCCTTTTGGAATTAGCATGTGAAAGCATTTACCATTTATAATCCAGGTTCCCAAGAAACAGGCATGCTCTTTGTTCTCTGAAGTCTGGAGACTTTACTCCTTTGTCTAGTAGGTCTGTTGATTCTTTATGGTCAGTTAACAAAGCATCACCTTGTGAGTGTCTATTGTATGCAGAGCCAGCCACTGGTAAGGAATGAGATAGACAGGGTCCTTGTTTCTGTGCAGTTGTCCATCCAATGAGTGGGTAAGTGACCAGGGTAACTTTGAAGAATAATACATCTTATGAGAAGAGTAAAGCATCTGAGCAGGGCAGAACAGAAAGACCTTTATGTACACAGGAATGGTATTTTAGAGGGGTCTAATCTTTAGCCAACACCTGAAGACTTGATAAGGAGACACCAGCCACCTAGAGACTGGGGTCTGAGTCTTCTAGGAAGAGGGAATGAGACTGAAAAGGTCCTATGGAGGGAGTTAGTGTGACCAGGTCCAAGAAAAGGAACTATCTCTCTCCGGTATCCACCACATGTACCACAAGAATCGGCACATCTGTTCAACTTAACAATAAATCACACTGTCAAGGACTGAACCACCCTTCCATTCTTAGAGTGAATCCTACTCAGTCAAGGCTTGTGTTCCTTTATCATACAATCATTTCCATGCTCATGTCTCTAATTGGTGACTATGTCTAAGCCAAGCAAATGGCACGGAGTAGATATTACATGTTGAATGAATGAGTAGGGCAACTAAACCCGACTTCAAGCTAACCCTTTAAGCCTCTTACCAATTAAAATGCTAGATGACAGATCATGGGCTACCCCAGAGGATTTTCCTGTGTCATGGGCATCAGGTGTAACATCGACCGCACAGGCCCTTCTTTTGTAAGGCTACCTCTGTTTCCATCCACACCCCTATCATCATCACAGGTCAAAGAAGTGTCTGCATATCCCCCCCGCCTAATGAGAGCACACCCAAGCCCTGCTTTAGGAGGGGACACGTATCATAAGCTGGACAATGGCATCTCTAGGCACACTCTACAGACACTCTTAAAAGCCATCCTTGAAACGGGGGGGGGGGGGGTGTAGCCCCTGGAATAAAATGGGATGAGATGCCCACCTGAGAAGGAAGCAGATGAAGGAATGCAGAAACCTTCCGGACACCCTTTGGCTCTAGGCACAGTTTTCCTAAAGCCCATGACCCAACAAACATCCTAGTCATGTATGCCAACGAATCATCTTCTAGTTTTAAATGAAGTTCAACTTTTCTCACTTGAAACCACCAACGTATATGCAATGTATTATATGTATATGTATATAATACGTTACAAACGTATTAATGTAAACATATAATGCATATATGTTTACATGTATCTGCATTAATACACATGTTACTTCATTCCCCTCTGAATTGTAGATTCTTTCATTTCCTTCTTCAAAAGTGTCTCACTACATAGTCCTGGCTGGCCTAGAACTCATTGTATAGACCAGGCTGGCCTTATACTCACTATTTAAACCAGGCTGGCTTTACACTCACTATGTAGACCAAGCTGGCCTCACAGTCACAGATCTGCCCACCTCTGCCTCCTGAATGCTGGGACTAAAGGTGCATGCCACCACATGTAGCTAGTATACTGTTAAAATAAAGGTTGTAAATAATTTTAAGAGTCAGGCAATCCCAACTAGTGAGTGCTTTGGGGGGGAAACAGAATCAGCCGTCTGCTTTTAATTAATGACAAGATCAGCGTAAAGTCTCTAGAGGTGAATTATAATTTCAAACCGAAATTCCCAAGACAGTTGCAGAGGAGCTTGTTAAACCACAGAAACCAATGGGGTCCAGAGCTGACTTCGTGAGGGGAGGGGCAATCCCTTTCAGAGATAGCATCCATTATGGAAAACCAAACCTTTCAAGCTCTGGAGCATCTAACTCAGCAGTCCTCAACTTATCCAGCATCTCAAGGCCTCTACACTGACTCAATTTAAAAGTAAAATGGGCCTGGCAAGGCTTACAAAGATAAAAAAGTAAACCATGGTCAGGTAGCTGGGGCACCTGAGTGATCTCACCAGAGCCCAGGCAGGAGTATGACAGGGCGCCTTGGGTCCTGTGCAGAAGATGAAGACACACCCGCCTGCCTGGCAGCTTACTGCTTCTGGAATATCTAGAGCAAACACAGACAGCATTTCTACCAGAGGCTCAAGAGAGTGGCAACCCAGAGAACTGGGCCATTTTTCCTCCAGTTCCTCTGGGTGGAGAGCATGACCAGATTACCTCAGGAAATTAGACTCATCTCCCACTCAGAGCCAACAGGCCGACTTCTGGAACCCTCTGATTATTCTCTAGATAACTACTTAAGAGCTGCAGGGGACTCACAAGCTCTCTTTCAGATGTAATCTTGAAATAAAAGGCAGTATCCAATGAATGACAAATGAGTCTGGCTTTCTCCTTAGGGTCTTCCATGCTGCAGGGCAGAATAAAAGGAAGGCATTAAAGAAAAATGAAGAAGCCAGGTAAGGTACCTTATGTCACCAACTCTATACAAGGCATTTGAGATGTCACTGTGGTTCATTGCCATATAGTGCTTTGGAAGAAAGCAACAAGGAGCCCATTCTATAGATGGAGAAGCTGAAGCTTCATGATATCTATCAACTTATCCAAGGACACACAATGAACGTGCTGTGGATCCTGACTCAGAGATGAAAGGGCCTGCCCCACAACATATTCCTTCAGACTCCTACATCCTTCCCTGTAAAGAGCCTGCTCCCTAAGTGCATTCCAGGGTCAAAGTGTTCCAGTCAAAACATGGGCTTTCTTTATATGAGCACACTGGTACCTAACATAACAGAGGAAAACCTAGACCCCATTTTTCTTAGTTCTTAGGTCTTCACCCTCCCCACAGGAATAGATCTTATATACCCAAGTCATCTATGTACAGATCAGGTATGGTCATTTCAGATCATTAAGAATTTTCCCACTGGAACATATGGGTGAGCACTTGCTTACCATGCGTAAGGTCCTGAATTCTAGTCCCAGCTTTGAAAAGAAAAGAAAAGACAAGACAAGAAGTAAACAGCTGGTGTGGCAGTGCACAGCTGTGATTCCAGCACTGAGGAGGCT
The DNA here is from genome assembly GCA_019843965.1 of Rhynchomys soricoides. Taxonomy (NCBI): domain Eukaryota; kingdom Metazoa; phylum Chordata; class Mammalia; order Rodentia; family Muridae; genus Rhynchomys; species Rhynchomys soricoides. The sequence goes on from JADRCH010000042.1 coordinate 2,619,259, forward strand.
GAGGCAGGGGGAACTAGGCCTGCCTACGGGAAATGTTAATTGGAAACAAAGGATATTTTAACCTATGAAGTTTCTTTTTCTGCCTTAATGTTTGCATCAGACCCTGTTAGTGCTTCCTGCCACATTCCAGGGAGGTATTTCCCCATAGCTGTTGGAAAAAGCTAGAAAAGGGAGAAATGCTAACCCAAGTAGCACGTGCAAGCCACAATTCCGGCCACTGCACAGCACACCAGTTACTTTCCTAAATGTGTTTAGCCCAGAGGTCACAAACTGATCGCAAGTTGGCTGCATCCAGCCCACAGATGGGTTTCATTTGTTCCATGGTGTTGGGCTACACAGCATGTTTTAAGGAACTGAAATCTGTGGCCAGCACTAAAAACCAGAAGATTTTCCATCAAAACCTGGTTTCCTGTTTCTTCTGATAAAGATCTGATAACCCACAGGTCCTGTGTGCATGGAAGTATAACCAGAACAGGGCTGACACTGCCCCTAGCTCAGGAGAAGTGAGCTCAAGAGCATCCCCTGTCAGCTTGCTAATTTAATTTATCTGATCCACATGGGCCCCAACATCACCTGAGTTTGTTTAAAATATGAAAGAGATGCAGGTTGCAATGTCCTCCTTATTGGGCCTTTCTCAAAGCAATCCAAAGGAGATGAGCAAGACGACATCATCACATCCACGACTCAAGGTGAAGGATCAGGAAAGCAAAAGCATTTCGGAAATGAGAAAGAGCAGCACACAGCCTCATTTGGACTTCTGCTCTAGGATACTCACTTTGTGAATAACTGTCTCCACTTTCATTATTTCATTTACTCCCCCAACAAGCCTATAGGGAAAACAATGCCTGTCGGACAAACTGAGCCTGAGTGATAACCTATGCACTGGAGGTCACTCGGCCAAGAGGTTGCAATGTCTTGCGCAAACTCAATTTCCACTAGAGTGATGAATGGATGCTTCAGAGCCACAGAAATTTGATTCCTCCTCAGGACCTTTGCACTCAGTCTTCCCTCTGCTGGAAACCTCTCCAACTTGTTCTGTGTCTCACCTGTTTACATAATTGCCATCACAGGATCGTCTCAAAATAACACACGTACATGTACAAACAGCTATGAGAGTGCACAGATAAGCACACACACACACGTACACAAACATGAATGTGTACATTCACACATCAATGATCTCAAAGTAAGATCTAAGACTCAGTAGCAACAATAGCGTCTAGGGCATCTTAGAAACTCAGAACCACCCACACACACACACACACACACACACACACTCTAGACTTGTAGCATCACAATCCAGGTGAGCAAAGATCTCTGGGCATACTTAACATTTAAAAGCTTGACACTGCACAAGGGCCCCAAAATAGACCTATGAATCCCTCACAGATATCCTATTACATTCTCTAATAGCCCCCTTTAAAGGGTAAAAAGAAGTGAAATTAGGGGGTTGAAGCTGTAGCTCAGTAGTGGAACACACATAGGAGACCATGGCTTTAATCTCTTAGAAGTGCCAACAACAACAACAAAGCACAGAATTAATTTAATAATATATATTATTAACCTCAGTATTAATGCTAGGGTTTCTATATGCCATGAATAGAAAATTACTGTTGAGCAACTCTTCGTTCTGTATATTTTATGCTTCTGGGGTATTCCAGTTTGGTCACTTCAGTTATACCAGTCATTTGCATGCGATTAGTTGAGTTTTCCTTACTTCCTTCATCAAAGCAAAACATTCACTACACACTGTTTGGTTTGCTTATTTGCTGTCTGCCCACCTTCTTACTGATGTTTTCAGGAGGATGGGGCTCCGTCCACCTCATGCTTCACCTTATCCTCCATTCCTGAAACAGCACTAAGTACACACTCAGCAGTCACTAAGCATTTCTCAAAGGTTAAGAATTGAAAAGGCAGCTTCCTTTAGCATTAGTGAGTGGCAGTGTGGTGTAGGCAAAGAAACAAAGTAATCTGCAACTGGGCAGATGCAGGTTTGAATCTCAGCTCAGATAGCAACCAAACCAAGGACTCTGAGCCAGTCACTTAACTCCAGGAATAAAGAAATCATGGTCATAAAACAGAACCGCTGCTGTTTAGTTCACAGCATAATCTCAACGATGCAGTGAATAACACATCTATAGAGTGTCGGCCAGCTATGGCTGGTGTTCCATAAATACTGGCAACTCATGTCCTCAGTCCTCTCTCAAGACACCAGCTGAGTGTGCTGCTGCCAACCACTGGGGAACAAGAGCTGAGCATCCTGCAGCATGCAGTGAGTTCTTGGGGTTACTCCACCCTCCCAATAGAACATAAGGCCATAGACCATCACCTTGGAGCTAAGTGGCTTCTGGAGCATGGTCACTATACATGCAAGTCACAGAAGAGGCAAGTGCTTCTGTCCCTCTATCATTAAGATGAGTTCTGTAGTGGCAGCCAGAGGTCTGCCCCCAAGGTCCCATCCCGTAGAAGGGTTCAAGGTCTCTGTCAGGATCACTGTATCATTCTTATGGAATTTGCTTATGGTTTTGCCCTTTTAGAGAGAGGTACAGAAAGGCAGAAGAAGTCTTGATCCACCAGGCTTAGTAACCGTTGACTGGGTCAGTCCACCACTGAGGCTAAGCATCTCTACAGCCTGAATACACACATCCTAATCCATTAGTCCAGTGCTTCCCTGAAAATCGAATGTACATCTTCTAATCTTGGAAGTATTTTTACATCCCATTAGACATACAGCATAGGTACAACAGAAAACCTGGATTTAGGGACAACTGGAGTGAAGCCACAGAAATGAACCTGCTAAAGCTGATTTGTTAGCTAGGAGGGAAGTCCGAGCCAGTTGTATTGACAGCAGCTCCAGTTTTGTCTCAGTTCTTCTTGCTCAGAGCACAAAATCCAGGACCACTTGCAGAACCAGTGGACAACTGGGAGTACATTCAAAACAATAAATAGGTAAAGGACTAAATGGTTAAACAAATAATGAAAATTTAAAACCTTTAATTAACCTATGCTTCTTCAATGAAACCACCAGATTGTAGACAGCACACATGGCACAGGCAAGTTCAGATTCCACCATTTAGAGTCTAGAGTTGCTCTGAGAACCAAGACAAAGAGCTTCTACCACTGGTTTGAATCAAAGCCACTATTCACATATCTACATCAGGATGTATCTATCATCCCTTCTTCCTACATGGGAGAGAGGCTCAGGAAAAGCATGAAAAGACAAGACTAATGAAGTCTCACCAATGTCTTCAAAGTATGGCTTCCAGCAATGAGGCTGGGAGCTCACTGGGCTCCCATGATCCCCAGGAGCTTTCAGCAGTCTTTCCATCAGCCATGTCTCAGTAGTTAAGGAAACCTGTGTTGTGAGATAGTCACACACTTCCATAAGACTTGCTCTTAAAGAGAGTCTCTGCCTCAACTCCAATCGGCACACAGCCTCGTGCTTCCGTATGGCAGGAAGATAAGGGTCAGGGGTTGAGGACCAAGAGATATCAAATGGTTCTCTTACCTGGGCCCAAGTGGACTTGTTCTAGACATAACATTTGTGTTTAGCAGCTCTACTAAGGGCTAACAAATACCAAGCCACACAAGCTACAAGTATTGGCTGGGATCAGGAGGCTGAGAATATCACTACACCTTCAGTAGCCATGTTTTGACAGTGAAGTAGCTTATATATCTCCTCATCCTGGCATCAATTTAAAAGAACCTAAGAAATCTGTCATCTCTTTCCTTTTATTTAGAAAACGCTCCAGACCCCAGGGTAGAGACTTCCTAGTCCAAGCATCCTCCTCATCAGCTTTATTGGTCATCCAAATAAAGCACTTCTTTCTGTATCTCCACGCAGCAAAGCCACCCAAAACACATGCTGCAAGACTCGATCTTTACACCTCTCTTAAAGGGCATCTGACACTTCCCACAAGATGCACAGCTTTAAAATTAGAACTGGGAGGGGGGATGCCCACGGTTACCCTCCTATGGCTAAGGTTACCCCACAGAAGAACAGAAGAAGGACATTCTTGTAGCTCACCAGGAAACAGCTGAACCCTTCCCAGACATCTTCCCCTGTCTTTATTTTGCTGTTGTTGCATTGATCACCCTAACACCTTTTAAATTATAATCTCAAACTGGAAGCCATGTCTTGTGATGTTATAAATAAGGATTTTTTTCCAGTTAAATTAGGCACTTGCTGTTTTATGTTTTGATAGGAAGGGACTGTTTGAAGCCTCTTAAAATATCCCAATTAGTTCTTGCTGTTGAAACAGACAAGACATTAACAGACACATTCCCCGTCTCAGTGTGATGTGCTGGAATGTTTATGGCTCAGTGTACTTCTCCGCAGCTTTTAAGGCACAAGGCAATTTTTTAAAAAGTGGGAGAAAACAGTCACAACACACATGCTTATTATGTATTCCCAAAGTAATGGCCAAAACTTTTCCCAGGCTGTAATCTAAACCCAGGAAGCACGTCTCTTCGACAGGAAAGCAACCCTGTCACAGGACAATTTTTACCTATTGGCTCTGTGGAACTGATAGTATCGCCTCAGCTGACAAGGGCTCTGTTTCTGTTTGACAGTTGCAATTAATTATTGAAATGTAATCGAGATGGGGCCACCCGTCCAGATCTGTTATCCAGAAAGATATGAAGCGGGAGGAAAGAGGGGGGACAAGAGAGAAAGGGGCTTGCATTCTGAGCATGTGCACGCACCAATGTCTTAATGTCGGGGCTGGCAAGAAGGACAGATAATAGCTATCTGGCCTGCACTTAACTTTCCCCTGTTCCTTTGCAGCACCAACACCTGATGGTGTCGGAAAGAGGTATATAACTCCCCACAGAAGTAACTCCAGTCTGTTTCCAAGGATGCTAAATTAGAAAGATCTCTGCACAGGGCACAGACACTCTTAGAACACCAAGTGGCATCTAGACACCTAGGCTCCTGATACTAAAATCAACCCAGTGTTCATTCAGCCAAGAGGGACAGAAAGTTACAGAGGTAGGAAATAGCCTACCTTTACTATAAAGCCAAAGCGCCTAAACCGTTTTGTTTTTTTTTTAAACTGTTCATTTTGCTCTGACCTTAAAACACTGAAGTTGGATTCCAGCCACGCAAACGCTTTTGAGGGCGCTTTTGATTGATTCCTGGGAATCTCAAAGCCCGTCGTCAATTTAACTCTCCTGTCTCATTCCTCCGCTTATTCTCAACCTAGAAGCCCAGCGCCCTGTATCGGCCTGGGCTGGGAAACACCCCGCAGACAGGAGGGGATTCCCAGATTTGGAGCCTGGTAGTTCTTCAAGGCACCTGCTCCTCCCCTTTCCCTGAAATAAAGTGATCTTTTAGCTGGAGTCCTGTTCTCACCTCAGCACCAGGACTCTGCATAACCAGGCCAGGGCTCCCACTGCCCTCCCCTGGATGCCCGGGCTATGGGCTCTCAGGACTCCTCAGGCAGCCCGCACTCCGTAGCCTCCTACCTGTACCACTCCAGCCCCTTCTCGTAGTTCCTGTCGAAAAAGTGCGGCTCTACGCCCACTGCCCTTACGTCCGGGTGGACTCGGATAGCCTCCAGCAGCGCGCGGGTCCCTCCTTTCTTGACCCCGATGATCAGCGCCTGGGGCAGCTTCTTCTCCCCATAATCAGGGGTGCTGGCGGGGCCCCGTTCCGCACTCCCGTTGGCCGCCCTCCGGCCTTCCAGCTCCTCGGCGGCGCCCGGCTCCTGCGCCCCGCGCCCCAACAGCGCGTCCTGCTCCGTGACCGCGTCTCCCGGGGCAGGCGGGCTCCTGGGCCAGGCGTCCCGAGCACCGCCGCCACTCGCCAGTCCCCAGCCGTCGGCTGCGGGTGTCGTGAAGCGCTCGGGGGGCTCGGGCGGTGGCCCGCGGCTCGCGTTGTCCGGCGGCTGCGAGGAGGCGCTGGGGCGCACGCGGGGAGGCGGCAGCGAGGGAGGCAGCAGGCTCGGCGGGGGCTCCGCGGCGGATCCCGGGGGCTCCTGCAGCGCCAGCGGGAACTGCAGCGACCCCGAGCCACCCAGCAGGCTGTAGCACAGGTAGGTGACGGACAGGGACAGGGTGCACATGAAGAGCAGCTTGCGCGCCGGCGGCCCCTTAGTGGAGGCGCCGGGCAGCAGCGGCGGCGCGGCGAGCGGCGGCGGCGGCGGCGGAGGCGGAGGCGGTGCGGGCCACCGGGCCATCGCGGCTCCCGGCTCGCGGCGGCGGCGGCCCCCGGCGCTGCCCGGACATGGTTTCAGCCGCCGCCCCCGCCGCCGCCGCCGCCGCCGCCCAGCCGCCCCGGCTGCATGGAGCGACGCCGCTGCGCCCCCGGCCCTGGCTGCCGTCCCGCTGCGCCGGGGACAAGCCCGGCCGCATGGCCCCCTCCCCTCGCGAACCCCCGCCGCCCCCCTCAACCTCAGGCCAGGAGCCCGAGGGGGGCGCCCAGTCGCGGCGGCACCTGCTCCGTGCGCAGCGCCCCGCTCTCCCCGCGCTGCCGCTGCTACCGCTCCCGCAGCCCCGAGTTCCTTCCCTGCTGCTAACTTTCTGCCGGGAGAGAGGACGGGCGCCGAGGGGCGGAGGCGAGGGGGCCGGGCGCGCGCCCGTCGCCGCCCGGGGAAGGAGGCGTGCGCCTTGCGCGTGCCTGCGGAGGGGGTGCGCGAGAGCGGAGGCGTGCGCCAAGGCTGGGGCGCCCGGGAGAACGGAGACCCTGGCCCCCACCAGCCGCCGCCAAGCGCGCGCGGAGGACCCCGCCCCGCCCTGGCTCTGCGCTCCCACAGGAGTCGGAGGTGCCCGCGCTCGCCAGCGTTCGCTCAAGACTCTTGGAGGGAATTGTAGCCCAGAGCTGGCCGGGCTGTCGTGTGCCTGGGAAGCTGCGAGCCTAGCAGTGACAAGTTCCCCCAGGTCTCCTCCGATGGGACTCTGAGAAAACTCAGCCCATTTCTGACTGTCTCTTCCCTAGCCTCCGTCCTGCCTTGCTTTCTGGTGCAGTTCTTTCCCCACTGTAACTTCCATCTCTCTAGCCTTATCTTTGAAGCTCCTGATGGGTGGAGCTTAGACACAGACCCCACGGTTTCCCAGGCTAGAAGCTTTTGCCCCTGCCTCATCACCCAGTAGCTGTACTTTCTGCTAGGAGATGGCGCTGTCCCCTACAGGGTCCCTTTAACTACAGGTGCACCACCTGTGCCCTGTGGGAGGCACTGCGGGCTAAGGGACCTTGGGATTCCCTGAGCTGACACAGACTGGGGTCCTCATCCCTCCAAACACCAAATAAGCGAAGGGATGTCTGCGTGTCACTTCACTGAATATTTTAGGTGCCTGTGCTTAGCAGAGAGATTTCCACCCCTTCTCTCACTCGGTGGTATCAGTAGGCTTTGCGAGATTCTGAAGTGGACTGGTTTGTTGTGACCTTTAGCTCAGGAAAAGAGGGAGAAGGAAGCTAGAATTGGGGGAGAGGCCCTCTAGGGTGGCACTCTCAGGAACTCTTCTTCGTGAGTACTGGGATTGGTTCTAGTGTGCTCTACCCTGCTAGGCACAGCTTGCTGGGTACCCAGACTATCAGCTTTCCCCTCTTCTGCTGCTGAGACTGGCTTCTCCTGTTCTATTTGATCTCATAATGCGAACAATAGTTGAAAGAAAAGGTATATAGTGTCTAAATATTAACAAGATACCTAGTGCCAAAGAGAGGAAAAATGTTAATCAAATAAAATGAAGACTAGGACTTTTCCCTGGGTGAACAAAAGCTCGCTGCTGCTCTCAGCTGGACATGAGTCTTCTACACCGCAGCTTTGGTTCAGATAAAGATTATTCCTTTATAATATATTTTTTATGGTACACAGGAGACTCTGAAATACGGAGTCTGGTGTCCTGTAAATCACTCCCTGTAACTAGGGATGCTTTTTTCCAACCACCACACAACTGCATTACTGTAATGTTAATGGGAAGGACCTGCTGAAGCTGCAAGAAATGCTGCTTCATCCAGCCCTCCTTCAACTAGAAGTGCAGCTGTCAGATCATCACCAGGAAGCCTGGGTGTCCGCTAATGTTGCCACTGCCTTGGGTTGGACTCCTTTCCTCGCTAGGATGCTAGGGTGCTGAAGCAGAACCATCCTGCTCTTGACCCCCAGTTCTCAGACTCTCCGGGCTCTCAGCAGTCAAAACAGACTTGTCCTGTGGGCAGATTTTACTGAAGATGTATTCTCAGACTTGGATTTATTTTGGTAAAATGGTGTTAAAATGTAGCCCAGAAAGGGCAAGCTCATAGCAGATATCTGGCATGCAGCAGCAGGAAGATGGGAAAATGTTTAAATCGACTCCAAACAGTTGAAACTGCAAACTTCCCCTGAAGGATCAGACTACTCACTGAAAGTCTGAATACAAAACTCTCTTAGTTAGGGTTTCCACTGCTGTGAAGATACACCATGACCCAGACAACACTTACAAAAAACAACATTTAATTGGGACTAGCTTACAGGTTCAGCGGTTCAGTCCATTATCATCAAGGTGGGAGCATGGCAGCATCCAGGCATACATGGGGTTAGAGGAGCAGAAAGTTCTACATCTCCATCCCGAGGCAGACAGGAGAAGACTGGCTCCCCCATGGCTAGGAGGAGGGTCTTAAAGCCCACCACCACAGTGGCACACTTCCTCCAACAAGGCCACACCTACTCCAAGGAGACACCTCCTAATAGTGCCACTCCCTGAGCCAAGCACATACAAACCACCACAACAACTGGCTGAAAACTCAGATCTAGAACTGCAGGCTCTGCTTTTTCACTTGTCTGTCTGGGTTGTGCCTGCACATTTATGATTCTTATCTGGATATTGTCAGGAAGATTTCGCAGAATCCCTTTTCTTTCTGATACCCAAATAGCCACATTCAAAAGAATGACAAGAATGACATCTCATTGATCAAACACCATGCCCAAGAAGTGATGGGGAAGAGGCATGGATTCACTCGTGTGTGTGTGTGTGTGTGTGTGTGTGTGTTTTCTATTTCTTAGAAGCTCTGTGCATTCCATACTTAGGTAGTTACATGCTTCTATATATAAAAGAGTTCTCTGAAAATATGTCCTTAAGAAACTTACAATAAAAAGATACTCTCTATGTAGAGAGAATGCCAACTCCAAGCTGCAATGCCCACTGGGTCTGGAGAGGAGAAACAGGATTGTTTTTGGTTTCCACTGCCAACACCCGTGTTCACTCAGGCCTATCTGAGTTTTCATAGTTTTTTCCCAATGCATCTCCAGGCCTCCAAATACCTCATTTCTATTCATTCTAGGCAGCAATAGCAAGTGGATCAATGTTTCTGAGGGATGCTTCTTGCTTCTGCTAATGCCCTTTCTGGATCTTTCTCTACCTAATAAACTTCAACCTCCTTCCTTTGGAAGCCCCACCTTTCATGCACCCCACAGCCATGCCTGATAAATGTGGTCTTGGTTCCTATGATCTTATTGTGTTATGCTTTTGCCCCTTTGGGTGACAGAATCAAGACACACCTGTTAGTTACTAGTTAATGGCTTCCGAGCTGATTGTTTGTTTTCATACTTTCTATATAGTTAAATGAAGAATGCTAAGAGTCACCTGAAAATTTTTTTAAGGATTAAATTGAATTAGCTAACATATGCAAAAGAACCTGGCTATCTGCCTAATGTATGGTGGTCAGCAATAATTAGTTGGATCTAAACTTTGGCTCAGACCCTGCCTGCTTCTTTTCTTATTAAAATGTTGTCCCTGCAAAATATATGTGTGCCCTTGCTTCAAACCCAGCCCACAGAGTCCACTGAAGTGTAACTTCCTAAACTGCTCAGAATGTGGCAGCTGTGACTCGAAGCCTGGTGAGTAAACACTATCTCTGAGTCACCTGAATTGTGGTTTTCTAGACATTTTAAAAAGAAAACTACCAGAAAGATTTGGGGAGATTTGTTTAATTGGAGAGATTTTTAAGAAATAAATAAACAAAAATAGTCAGGAGAATGTATAATAGTCAATATTCTCCAGACACAGTCCATCCTCTGTGGGGACTTAGGAAGGATGTGATTCCTGGATTCCTTCCTGAACATGTGGCCATGGGATGTTCCAGCTACTGAAATACAACCTGAGCAGAAGGAGGACATCCCTTCTAGGCAGAAACTCTGAGAGACACTGTCCTACTAGGCGGCTGTGGAAAGAGCAGACAGAGCTCCTTAGAAGAATACAAACCCAGTGCATACAACTGAGAGATAATCCTGCATGGGTTTTAACAGAAAGACTTAGGGCTTGGCTTGTTATCACAGAACAAGCTATTCTGTCTGACCAATTACAATCCATATACTAATTTTGATTTGCCTTTCATTGGATCTAGCTAAGGAGGACTCTAGCTTGTCATACCTAGAGATACCTGCACATATGTATTGATTGCCACACAGCCAGTACACAGAGCCAGCCTAGATGCCCAGCAACAGATGAAGAGATAAAGAAATCTGAAGAATGTAATTATGTCATTTTCAGGAATATTGATGGAGTGGCAGGTCATTATGGTGAGTAAAATAAGCCAGAAAGATGGTATCACACCTTTCTTATGCAGATTCTATAGTGTGTTGTGCAACTGCATATGTGTTGCTGTACATAGCATGAAAGGGGTGGGGTGTGCCAATAACAAGCCTAGGCTTGGAGAGAGCTTCTAAGAGAAGGGGTACCTGAGAGCTGCAAAAACAAATGACTGGAAGTCAAATCCTGAGTCCCAGCTAGTGGAGTATGTCCTGTTTGAGGCTGCTTTCCAGATTCACTCAAGCAGTTCTCTCTTACTATTGCTATTATAAAAAATTCTCTGGATAGCTCATCTCTTGCAGATCATAAGCCAAGTCTTTTATTTTACATGTCAATCCAGTTATTTACTCCATCTTATTTTTTGATTATTTTATGAATCAGCATCCCATGACCCTAGCCTCTTGAGCCTCTTGACTATTAAGAGACAGCAAGCATTTTTTGTTTTAAACTTTGCAAAAGGATCCAGAGATCTGTCTGTCTTTGTTAAGCACAGACAATAAGCTAGCTGGGTGGAACTCAGTCCTGAAATGACCATTTCTACCATGCCTGGGCCTGGACCTAAACTCCCTCTGTCCCAGGCTGACCTTGAACTTAGGAATCTGTCTGCCCTTGAAGGAAAAAACTTAGCTGGGTGGGATCTTCTGTGATCACCATTCCCTAAATCTAAATCTCTTTATCTCCTTTCTTAGTATCTTTCTGACAAGTTGGCTCAATGCAGCTGCTTTTGTTCTTTTAGATCTGTGAAGCCCCTTATACAGTTCATATTGCATCTTTATATTTTACATAGTTGAGAAATTATATATTTTTGAACTCATGTTTTCAGATTTCTTTTTAGAGCCTTAAGGGCTGTCCTGAAGTTCCCAACTTTTACCATTTTGCTGAGACATTAGCCACACCTTTGCCTCCCACAAGTGTGCTGTCTCTGATTATGGAGTCATTAACATTAACAGGGGGAGGGGGAAAGGTCTTGAAGGAGGAATGTAAAATATGTACATTATTATACAAACAAACCTTATGCCCACAGCAGCCGCCAATGCTTGTGAAGGTCCATGCCATTTTGGCTCTATTTCAGGAGTGAGAACCACGTCATTTCCACCCCTACCAAGGCCATACCAGACCAGGCAGAGGTGTTATTCAGGACAAGCAAAGGAACCAGGGAGGGCAGTTGGAGCACAAAAGAGAGTAAAACAAACTAAATATGAACAAAGGACAGATATTTGAATATGAAATTTAATAGTGGAGATCATTGTTTGGCACTAATACACACTAATAAGTAAAATAATATAAATAAATGAACAAATAAAATTAAAATAAATCAAACAAATTAATAGTAAAATAAAAGGAATAGAATAAAAAATTTGACAAAACCCTGAGGGGTTTCATTCCTCAAATATTAGAATTTTGTTGCACAAATTTGGATAAGTAACAAATTAGAAACTACATCAATGAGTTGTTTAAAAGTTTCCAAGCACTTTAGAAGAACACTTTCCTCAAATACAGCAGATAATAAAAATGCACATCTGGAAAATTTTGAAAGTAAATTGGATAGACTTTTTGAGGCCAAACTAAAATGATGAAGACAGGGGTAAGACAGCACTAGGCAAGAAGCCGAAGATCAATAATGCTATATTGATGACCAGGGACAGTAGGACCTTGCTCTGGAAAAGAACTGAGAAATCAGGAGCTGCTTTGAGCTAAAAGTCCCATGTGGCAAAATCTGGGGAACAGAATTAAGCAATGCGTATCAAAAAGATGATAGGTTAAAGCACATCTCGAAACAGAATAAACATGGAAATCAAATCATCTGTACGCTGGGCTGAGAATGCCAGGACCAAAATGTGTTGGTTAGGGTTTCCATCATTGTGATATACGTTGTGAGATACACACCTGTGACAAGAGCAACTTGGGAAGGAAGGGGTCTATTTCATCTTACAGCTTGTAGTCCATCTATCCAGGGAAGTCAGGGCAGGAACTCAAACAGGGCTGGAACCTGGATGCAGGAGCTGTTGCAGAGGCCATGGAGGAATGTCACTTACCTGCTTGTTCTCAAGGCCTGCTCAGCCTGCTTTCTTATAGCACTCAGGACCACCACCCCAAGGGTGGCACCATCAATAGACTGGGCTCTCCCCATCAATCATTAATCAAGAAAATGTGCCACAGGCTTGTTCACAAACCAATCTGGTGGGGAAATTTTCTCAGTCAAGGGTGCCTCTTCCAAAATGGCTCTAGCTCATGTCAAGTCCATATAAAAACTGTCAGTAAGTCATATCTGCATCCCCTAAGGATATAAACATTCACGTGTACTTTCTCTACATGCAGATGTGTGTTTGTTTGCTATTTACTTATGACTATAAAGCACACTTCTCTTGACCCCCCCCCCAGGAGAACATATTTAGAGAGGGGTCTTTAAAAGATTTACCATTAAATGAGGACAAATAGGCAGGCGGCTAACACCATAGGACTGTGGTTCTATAGTGGGCATATAAGAACAAAAAGATAAACCCCTTTCTATTTTTCTCTCCCCCTCTCCTCCTTCCTCCCCCTCCCTCCCCCAACATACATTTTTCGTGTGAAGGCACTACAAGAAAGTGGCTGTCTACAGGCTAGGCAGAGAGTCTTCACCTGAACTCAGACCCACTGGTACCCTGGTTTCAGACTTCTAATCTGTCCAGCTGTCTGTCAAGCCTCACATAATGAGTTTTGCAAGGCAGGTCAGACTAACTGAGTCATTCATTCTTCATACCTTGTACGTTTCATGCCTTTAATTTGTTTATTTTCTGTTTTTCTGCTTCTTTGGAGATAGAGTCCCACTATCCTCCTTCAGGCTAACCCTCTTACCCCAGCCTCCCGAGGGCTGGAATTACAGGGGTGTGCATGTGAGCACCACAGTGCTCAGCTGCAAGGTGTGTGCATGTGTGCACCACAGTGCTCAGCTGCAAGGTGTGTGCATGTGAGCACCACAGTGCTCAGCTGCAAGGTGTGTGCATGTGTGCACCACAGTGCTCAGCTGCAAGGTGTGTGCATGTGTGCACCACAGTGCTCAGCTGCTATGTTGCATTTTTATAAGTTTGCTATTCCCTTTTTGCCATTTCTTACGGATTCGTAAAAACCTATTATTTATTAGGGCCATTGGGGTTCTGTTCCTCTGTCACACTTCTTCCAGTTATTGAGTTAGCAGCTTTCCAGGTCACTGCTTTCAGTGTTTCTGATGCCCCAACCCCTTCACTGCTGCATGGTCAGCCTCTCAGTCATGAGTCCTCCCAAGGATGTCAATATTCACCTATAATGTTGCTAGTACATTTTACATCTTATTTTTCGATACACAGCTCTGTAAAACATCTACACAGATTAATTTTGGTTTTCAGTTTTGCACAATAGTCTAACTTGTTCCCCTTTGTTTTTCTAATTATTTCTCAACTGTTTGACAATCCAGCATCATAAAATGAAACCACAACACTGTAATTTCCCCAGCCAGAATACAGAAAGCATCCCAACTCATGAAAATCTTTTCTTGTATTGGACACATGCACTACATGCAACTATATTGTTATCAGTAATGTGCAAACCTCTATCTGAATCCATGGTTTTTGGAGGACCATTCAGCTTTGTGCAGTTTTATCAAATATTCTTACTGCTCTTGGACTTTGGTCATTTCTTCATCCTTTCAACCGTTGTTTTTAAGCTGGTACATTCTGGACCCTAGATGAGGCTAGAGGCTAAATTAATGAAACAGACCAAAAAAATTTGGCTCTTGATTTTTTTTGTTCTTTTTTTCTTTTTCTTTTCTTTTTTTAGTTTTGTTGTTGTTTTGTGTGTTTGATTGTTTGTTTGCTTGTTTGTTTTGAAGCCAGAAGCAATTAGGAAAGCAAGTTTCATAAAGTGAATCACACTAAAAAAGAATGCATGGGGGCGGGGAACCTAGCCTAGTGAAATCCCATCGTGGGTGCTCTTAACCTAGTGGGAATGCTAAGAGAGAAGGCCTCACAGATGGTAAGGCAATAAGGCGCTTCATTCCTGTATAGAAGAAAATTTTAATTGAGCTGGGTCAGAGGGGATATTCCTAGTAAGTACAATGTCTCACCCACCACGTTGTAAGTTCACTAAGCAACTTCAATTGAAAGTAGTTTTGTAAAAAGAAAAAGGATATTTTGTCAAAATGACACAAATACTGGACTGAAACATGATGAAACGCTAAAACAAGACATTGTAAGTCTGGGACCTCATAACAGTGTTTCCTGTCACAGCTTCTGTTCAGCATTATCCTGGCTTTACCAGCTAGTACAGCAAGTTAAGAAAAATAATAGAGGGTGTGCATGTTAGAAAACAGAAAATCAATTAACACTACTATCTTAGTGAGGGTGTCTATTTCTGTGATAAAACATCGTGACCAAAAGCAACTTGGGAAGGAAAGGGTTCATTTTGGCTTATAACCTGTAGTGCAAAAGAAAATCAAAGCAGAAACCTAGAGGCAGGAGCAGACACAGGCCACAGTGGATGCTGCTTACTGGATTGCCCCTTATGGCTTGCTCAGTCTACATTCTTATAGAACCCAGAACCACCTGCCCAGGAATAGTACTGCCCACGGTGGGATGGTCCCCCACAGGCCAATCAGTGGGGGCATTTTCTCAACTGAGGTTCTGTCCTTTCAAATGACTCTGGCTTGTGTCAATTTGACACACAAACACAGCATGATTCATCTACAGCCTTTCCTTTCTTCCTTACCCTAAGATCTCATATGAATATCTACATTACAATTTAAACCGCTTCAACTTTTTAAAAGTCCACAGTTTTTAAGAATTCAAACATTTTGAAAGTTTAGTCTCTTTAAAACATTCAAGGTATTTAAAAGTTAAAAGATTCTTTAAGATATTCAAAGTCACCAGACTGTGGTGGCCCACATCTTTAATCCCAGGACTCAAGAGACACAGGCAGACTGCTCTCTGTGAGTTCAAGGCCAGCCTGGTCTACAGAGCAAGTCAGGACAATCAGGGCTACATAGATAAACCTTGTATCAAAAAACAAAAACTAACAAACACATTAAAAATATCCAAAGTTTCTCTAAAATTGCAAGGTCTCTTAACTATGGGTTCCTATTAAATTAAAAATAAGTTAAAGACTTTCTTGTTTCAGGAGAAGAACCAAGGTGCAACCACAACCAAATAAGAGCAAAACCAAAAGGCAAAAGGTTATAAAGTTCATTGCCTGCCATCAGGACTCATTCACAATCCTCACATCTGGGGCTCATTCACAACCCTCACATCTGGGGCACATTCACAATCCTCACATCTGGGACTCATTCACAATCTTCACATCTGGGGCTCATTCACAATCCTCACATCTGGGACTCATTCACAGTCTTCACATCTGGGGCTCATTCACAGTCCTCACATCTGGGGCTCATTCACAATCCTCTGGGCTTCAAGGGGACTGGAAGTGTCACTTTTGTAGCTCTGACATCCATCACACACACACACACACACACTTCACTTCCTAGGCTCAGGCTCGTGTTACTCCATGATTGCAGCTGTCCTTGGTGGTCATCCCCTGGTCCTGATATCTCAAAATGCTAGGGTCTCCACTGCAGCTAGGTTTCACCTTGACCCATAACCTCTCCTAGGCTCTCTACAGGGACCTTCACTTATGGACTCTCTCAGCTGCTGTCCAGACCCCTTCATGCCTTCAAAGCCAACACTACCTGAGAACATTTACACATTACCAAGTTTGGATGTCAGTGTGAGGTCCAGGCTTGGCCGCCTCTAGACCACAGCTTCTGTGTGCTGACCCTGAGGAAACATCTCCCAGAAGATTTAGCCCCAGTAAACTGGTCTGTCCTTAATCACAGCTGATTCTTTAGCCCCATATATTGAGTATCAATTTTCCCAGCAAAGCAAAGGTTTCACTTGAGTGATTCTTAATTCTAAATATCACATAAATGGCCCAGATAGAGTCTTTACTTCCCTCTGAAACTTCACAAGCCAAGCCTCTGTTGTTTGCTTTGCTCTCAACATTACCCTTCAAGTTCCCAACAGCTCACCGAGCTTTGAACACTCAATGGATTTTCTAGCCCAAAGTTCCATAGCCCTCCCAAAACCATGCAGTCAGGTCTGTCACAGCAATGCTCCACAACAAGGTGCAAATTTCTGTCTTAGTTGGGGTTTCTGTTGCTGTGGTTTAAATGCTATGACTGAAAGAAACCCAAAAGGGAAAGGTTTTATTTCACTGTGTAGTTTATAAGTCTTTTTAACACCTTCATCTCAGACTTTGAGCCCTCCAAAAGTGCAAATAAATAAATAAAAATTTGTAGTTTAAGCCATCCAGTGTCCAGTGTTTTATTATGGTGACCTTTACAAATCTCGCAACATCTAAAGAAAGTATGGCAAAATGTAACAAGCAACCTCCACTGGGTACTAAGACCACAATATATATATATATGTATCTGAAGCATCGGTCTGTTAGTTACAAAAGTACTGAGCAGATCCTCAAGAAAACATGACCATATGCAAATGAAAATTATCTTTGATAACCTTTTAGGCTATTTGGTCTACTCCAGAGGTCAACTCCTCAGAACCTACCACCCATGAGTCTGCCCCCTTGAGGACTTTATCATTGCTGCAGCCAGACCGCACAGAGGAAGAACATCCCAGAGAAGACACCACAGGCATTCACTGGTTCCCACCCAAAGATCTGTGTCCCACTGTCTGAAACAGCCTGGTGTCCCACCTGCCTATTGGTGATGGAACGACCTTGCACAAGTATGCACCAAGGAGCAAGAGAAGCACCTGGGTCTGCATAAGCAGCCTCTCCTCTGAGCTGTGACTCTGAACTTCAAACAGAGAAATAATGCTGCTGCATCCCTACCAGTCAGGGATGTCCTGAAAAGAAGCTGGAGTCAGGATGGGAAACTGAGAGACCACTGAAGAAGGCACATGACAGCTATGCAGAGTGGCAGGCATGTGTCTACACTGCTCAGGTGAAGATGCAGAAGTGATCATGATGTAGGTCTGGTCCAAATCCAAAGGTCTGAGAACAGAGTGGGCTTATGCTGCAGTTCCAGCCTAAAAGCAAGGGAAAGATCTCCCTGCTGGGGGTGAGGGTCAGCTTCCTCACTCTCTCGGGTGTCCAGTAGATTGGAGGGGTCTGCTTACTTTCTGCTTACTCAGTTTACCCACTCACCTGTCCTTCTCACTCTGCAGCCATTCTCACAGGCTGTCCAGGATTGAGACCACATAGCCAAGTAGAGTAGATCCATAAATTACTCATCACACCTCTCACAGGGAGTAAACTCTTCAGCTCTCATCTCATATTGGTGCAGTTTTTAAGTGCACACTTTCAAATGCTAGATTGATTGTTGTTTAATTAATATTTTAATATTAAGTGTTTTCTTCCCCCACTAAAACTGTCTTTAATATTTGTAGTTTTTTTGCCAAAATTTATCTGTACCAATTCTTTTTCTTTTCTTTTTCTCTTTTTTCTTTTTTCTTTGACAGGCTTTCCCTGGTTGGTCTCAACTTCAAGATCAGTCCTTTTGTCTCAGCCTCAGGCTTGCTTCTCAAAGCTCTCCCAGTCACTTACCCCCCCACACTCCACATCTAACTCCTGCAGTTGTTCACTGAGGCCCTTTATGTCCTCTACACTTGAGCTATCTTAATTTGACATCATTTATGAACTGCATTCTGGGACTGAAATTAAATAGTATGTCTTTACATAAACCAAGAGTCTATTGTTTTTCTGGGCCCAAGGAATTTTCCAACCATGATTTGATCAAAGCAAGCAAACAAATAAACCAGAAACATTTTCATAAGGAAATAAACATGTTCAGAAATGTAATTCTGTCTGCCAGTAAACACCACAATTAGAAGATATCTTCCTTTTTTATTATATTTTTGTTTTTGTAATTACAAAATAAAATATGGATATATATTCTTAAGTTAAACAAAAAATAAATCTAAGATTACAGATGTAATTGGAGGCTTCTTTATTAACAAATATTGAGTTTACAAATTCTCAGAGATATAATGAAAGCTACTCTTCAAATTAAAATTACATCAGGTCTGCTGCTGACACATAAAGTGGCCATATTTGCCTGGGGCTTTGTGCCTTTGCTCTTGTTCCTGGGATTTTAAGACAAAAACCCTGCTCTTAACTCCGAAAGACCAGGTCCATCTGGCCACTGTTCCAATACCTCAATTAAAGAGACAAATAATGGGAGAAACAGAGAGAGGGGGATCTATTACGTTTGGCCACATGGGGAAGAGAGAGAGTGGAAAGGTCCAGTATTTCCACACCTGTCTATAGGGTTCAAACATGAATATTAGGTTTAAACAGTGGGCATGAGGTATGCATGACTAAGCAGTCCTGGTCAGGATGTCATCCTCTCCACCATCCAGCATCATTGCCTCAGCTCTGTCCTTACAAGCCTGTCAGGTTGTTGGTTTGTTAAGTTCATATGTGCTGAACTTTACCCTCAGAGGCGACAGTCCCATCTGATTCTAGAGTCTGTCCTGGTAGGTTTTGCTCCTTCTGCAACTGAGAGTGACTCAAAAGAGAAAAATATGATTAAGGACACAAACCTATCTCTGTGCCTCCAGCTGAAATCCAGACGTGAAATTAAAGCACAGACACCACACATCACCCCACTTTTCCCTCCCTCTTGGGCCTGCGTGAGGAAGCAATGCTTTTAGACAATGTGACATCCACATGCTTGTTTCTTTCTGTCTGTGGTGCGTCCACCACACTTGTGAAGATGGTTTAGACAGGTCAGTAATGGTTT
Organism: Rhynchomys soricoides; assembly: GCA_019843965.1. Lineage (NCBI taxonomy): Eukaryota > Metazoa > Chordata > Mammalia > Rodentia > Muridae > Rhynchomys > Rhynchomys soricoides. Next base: position 2,638,532 of record JADRCH010000042.1, read on the forward strand.
AGACACATCATATAGGATGTAAACAAAACCGGTAGGCATACTAGAAACATCACTTAAACAGGACACCTGACACAGGAGGGAAAGGCATCCACAGGGAGATTCACAGTGATGAAAGGGGAAAATTCAGAGCCAGGCACAGTTGCCCTGGCAGGTGCGAATGGTTTGAAGAATGGGCCATGCCTGCGAAGACAGACAGTAGTGGTGCTGCAGGATAAGCCATAATCATCACAAAGTTGGGAGACGTGGTTTGTCTAAGTGAGAAGGAGGAAAAAAACAGAGCAAGCTACAACAGGATTAATATGATAGTCAGATCCCCATCACCGGGGTCAACTGACATTGCAAGGACAGATGGACGAAGGATGGATGGACGGGGCTGTAAAGTGCCTGGACTCTGGTCTCCCAGATCAATCCCACTGGGGTTCCAGACACTTCTGAAATACCACACCCTCAATGCAGACAGCAAACCAGCACAGGGTGGCTGCAAACTGCTACGGAATGACATCTGACACTAGCAAAGGTCTTTCAGCTGTAGTACACCACTGCCACCACCACCCATGCCCCCACCAACAACACCACCACCACCACCGCCCCCCATACCCCCACCAACACCAACACCACCAAACAGGTCTAAAGAAGACAAAATCCATCCATTGCAGAAAGAAAATTTTCTTGAAAATATGTGCATAGGGAGAGGAATATACCGGTTTTTCAGACCTCAGAAATTTACAATTTAATTCTGTTGAGTAGAAATGCAGTGGTACCATGAGTTTAAATCAATCCCAACTACTAGGAACTAAAAAAACATAAGGTCTTCCAAACATCTTTTCAGAATCTAATATGTTCTGATGGGTAAAGTCCTCTTCCCCAGAAGCTCTTAGTAGCAGTTTGGTCCCTTCCCTCTTTTGTTATAAATAAAGTTGGATTGCACAATAAATACAATTACTTACTGAATTTATTTTCTTTAGGAAAATTTAAGATACTTTTCCTATCTATTCAGTGTTTGTGAACTGAACTGAACTGGTAGAGGGCATACTGACAGGCACAAAAACACTTAAGGATGAGCTAGAGTGATTGTTCACTTTGTTTCCTTTGCTCTTTTGAAGTCATGGTGTGTGTGTGTGTGTGTGTGTGTGTGTGTGTGTGTGTGTGTGTGTAGTTGATTAAACTGATGTTTTGTGAGCAGACAACTGCTCTCACTCCACCCTGTGAACAAACTAGGGGACCTGCTCTGCTTTGAGTATGATTGGAGTGCAAGCTAAAAGTTTGGTCCAGTGTAGTAAAAATGGCAGGTTAAGGCAGGTCAGTCAGGGAGACTCTCAATCACTGCCATTTTCCTCATAAGATTCCCCAGGTCTTTACAATCTAACCACTGTATGCTGGCTCTCAGGGTTCATACCTTCTGCATAGAGATTGTAGGTAACCTATGCTGAAGGATTGTGTTGGAAGACTCCCCCGCCCTAGGAAACAGTTTCCATAGTGTAGGAGCTTTAAACCCTTTCACTCAGATAGAAGACAGTTCAAGAATGCCAAAACATAAAACTGGTTTCACCAATAAGACTCTCACCACAACTATACCAGCTGTACATCTCACCTGGCTCTCCCATCTCATAAAGCATGCAGGACCCACAGATCAGTAAGACTTTTGGCTGTCATCCTCCCCGGCATCCTTAGAAGCAACTTCTGGCACTACAAGAGCTAGCTCACAGAGAGGGGACCCTTCAGGCCCAATACTATTTCTGTTTTTTAAGTCCACAACCGAAGTGAGCAGTGTCTTGTCTTCAGCAATAAGGTCTTCGGATTCTAACAGAAATGTAATCCTTTATCATCTGTTTTGAGTAACTGTCAGGTGATCCCAGATATTCACAGATCTTTTTCTTGTATCTTGCTTTAACAAACAGCAAGACAGCATCCCTGCACATCCTCTCTTACACAAGTGCACAAGCACTTTTTCACTATGCAGTCAACTCATCCTAAAACATATTTTTTGTTTCTTTACTATGCACAGCAGTGGACTCACAATCTCTCTGGCAGCCTGTGGACACTCTCATTCCTAACATATTGCTTTTCCAGACTGAAAAAAAAATTTAAAATCATAAGCTTATCAGGGCATCTCTTTACTCATGCACCAGAATGCAGTCACCAAACTGGTATGTTATTCTGTAAATAAGGCAGATCACCAGGATTTCCCATACACCCTTCACCCAGACCTCCCACTGGATAAGAACTCAGCATCTTTTCCATGCCTCCAGACCCACTGTAGGGGCCATGCAGCCACTGACATAGGCAGAAGGCGCAGTCTCTTACATCACATCACCATTTCAGGATTCTACCCTCCTGGTGCCCCACCCTCAGCTCCCTTCCTTGATACACATAGCCAGGACCATGCAAGTATTCCTCCCCAATTCATCTTTGATTCTGTCAGGTCCCTGTTGGGGTGTCAACTGTTTTGTGACAGACTTTCAAGTCCCTGTTGGGGTGCCAACTGTTTTGTGACAGACTTTCAGGTCCCTGTTGGGGTGCCAACATTTTCTGGGGAGACACAGACACATTATTCCCCCTACAAAAAGGAAGCTCACAAGAGACCAAAGTTACAGTTGCATCATTGACCAACTTGGTGGTCCAGTGAGTATTTTTATTGAGATTACTGACAAGGCATGGGTGAGAGGTTGCTTACAAGGTCACCATTGTAACTGTGACTCCAAAGCCTTCACTCACTCACAGACCTTCCTGGTCCCCAATGAGAGCAAAAGTCTCCATGTTCCCTGGGGTCTTCCTGTCTATTCAAGTACAGGGAGACATTCTGGCTTTTATTAGCATAACTCTAAATGAAGTAGGTTCTAATAAGGCCCCCTTAGTGCACAGAGTTCATAAAAGTTCCCAGCTCTCCATGATGTAAGGCCCAGGCCTCTTAGAACAGGACAGCATGCAAGTTTTCTGTGACTAAGCTATTATACCAGCTTCATACTGATTTCTTGACACTTATCTCAAAGGATTCCAGATTATTAATCTTTCTCCAAAGCTGCTGAGTAATTGTAACCTTTCAGATTCTCCCATTTCTGTCCCATCTGCTTGAAAAGCTGCCCCAGTGGGCTGGGAAGCAAAGCAGAGGAAGCTTCACTTCTCTGGAGTAACCAAGATGCCCCAAGCAACACTGATGCCATGGCTTTGTAGTCCACACAACAGTGCACAAAGCATCATTATAAGCATACCCTGATGTGTCTTATACCCATGTGTGTCTGTGTTTCCCTCTACTGCTCCATAGCATGGAGTTGACATACCCCATGCATATCATGAATCCAATCTTCATATCTGCATAAGCAATTATCACAGACTTTCCATAGGGGTTTTTGCCTTTTAATGATAAAATGAATGAAACATTAGTTTGGAGATGCTTATTCAAATAATGATTTTGAATATTTACTCGTAGATTTCTTTCTTTTATCACTACAGCTACTAAACTTTACATTTTCCTCTAAAATTTTTTCACATATGTTTTTTGGTTTGTGGGGTTTGTTGTCATTGTTGTTACCTCTGCTGCTGCTGCTGCTGCTGCTGCTGCTGCTGCTGCTTTGGACATGGTTTTGCTATATAAATCAAGACTAGTCTGAAAGTCATGACCACCACACCTAACATTAACCTTTTCTTACTCTAATTGTGCCAAAACTAACTAGTGTGCATTTTCACTAAACTTTTAATAAAGTCTATGATGTATAAGCTTACTTTATCACTTTGACTTTCTGCTTCTTTAAGTAACTATTAATTAAAGTAATACTTGCATATAGCAAAAAGCATTTATCCCATTTTAAATTCTATGAGCATATTTCCCTTTTAAACTTAACAAATTTAAAGAAGGCAAGAGAAACAAACACTGTGGTGATACAGCCTTTTATCCAAGCATATCGGAGGTTGAGGCAGGAGTGTAGCCATGCTTAAGGCCAGCCTGGACTACAAAGAGGTACTGTTTCAAACAAACCAAACAAGCAAAGCAAGGTGGTCTGAGTCAGATGCTTTTAGCTTCTGTCTCCTCTAGACTCACCAGTGTGAACCTCACAGCAAGTCCCCACTGCTAAGGAAGCTGGGTAGGTGACCCTAGTACCAGATTTTAGTACAAGCAAAAGACCCCTTGAAGAAGACAGGAAGGAGCTGCCCACATTTCACCTCCCAACCAAGCAGATCGGGAAGGAAAGGAGAAGGAATTAAAGCCATGCCTTAGACTTGAAACTCGGGTCCCACGTGGTAAAACCCAATACAAGACCTAGACCTCTACTCCTAGATCCAACACCAATGGAAACATGATACTGGAATTAATGCTAACCAAAGCTGACTGACTACCCCTCCTCTTACCTCCAACTATTGGTGACAGAGAGAATCAGCACTCCACCTACAGGGTGTTAGAATGTAGATGCTGGCAGATCCCTTGCTCTGATGTTCAGTACAGTGCCTGCTGTTGTAAGACCCAGAACCAAGCAACAAACAAAGACTCTTATACTAGGGCCTAGTTTATGGATGAAGCCTCTAGACTCACCTACATACCAACAGGGTGGACTTGAGATTCTGCCTGGGTCACCACCAGTGTTAGAGAAAGCCTTGAACACATCAGTCCCAAGACTGCGCAGGTCCTTGTGGCTGTGAGAATCAGGTATGATCCAGCTTAGTGTAAATCAAGGCACTGTCTCCACCACCCATTCCCAGCCTTGGGCTTCACTGCTGTCCAGGCTAGTGGTCACAGGTGGAGTCTCTAGGCTTACACTGAGATGCAATGGACACTATACTCTTATAGAACACATATGTGATTTGGTCAGCTATAGAGGGGGGCTTAATACAGATTAGTATCAGCCCTAATGACCAGCAGCTTACTTTCACCAATACTTCAACCTCAGGTATAGTAGCACAGAGTAAGAACCCCTTTGCTGGGGATAGGAAAAAGCAGTAAACCTGGAACTTTGCCTTGGAACTCAATGCTGGGCTGGTAAAAGCAATACTGGGCAGACCCCATGGGGCTTCCTTCCCAGACCTGCTGAAGATGAAACCTCAGGAGCAGGCAACCTCAGGGTTGAGAGGATAAACAGAGGCCCGCGTTCAGACTTCTGTCAGCCCCCATCAGTCAACTTGTACTGGGATATGCATTTTTCTCAGCAATAGATAGGCACTGTGGGTCTTGGTCCTACATGCATCATTGTTGTGTCATTCTCAGTAGACTGTGGACTTAGGGTGCAACCCAGCTGTGCACCACTGGTGGCCATAAGCATGCACAGAAAGCTAATCTCACAGATTGTGATTCTGCCCAGCTGCAGGCTGATGTGTAGACAGTGCCTAGCCCGACCCTACTCCAGAGAGAGGTTTTTGGGCACAGATTACCCTCAATAGGGACTCTTTCTGCAAAGGTCAATAGACCAACTGTGGATTTAGGACAACCCTAGGCTAAGATCGCCCTCTTGTGCTGAAATAGTGACAGCACAACAACAGCCAACTTACACCATACCTGTCTCTAGGGCGCCATCTAGTGTTTAAATAAGAGAAGTAATTAAAAGTCTCAGACAAAAATGATTGGCCAGCTTAGAATTTCTGTAAAGGAAGTCATAAAGATAAGAGTTAATACCCAATCTTCAGACAATATCACACACCAACAAGCATCGGGAGCTACGCTATGGAAGAATGACCTCCCATAACGGTGAGAATACACTTAATATGCAGACATCTTGGATGGAGAATTGAATGGCCTCCTTTAGACACTTATTGTCCCCTTCTGATCATTCTCGGCAAGTTTCACTGGCTCTTCAGCTTTCACACCTAGTAGCTTATGACTTTTATGCTCTTTTCTATAAATCTAACTATCCTGATATTATTTGTGCATTGATACTAAAAATTCAACAAGTGATAAAAACAAAGTAGTAACTTAGAAGGTTGTGACTGTGCCAACATTTTCATCAAATGTTGTGAACAGATCCACTGAAGAGATTCTCCTGCCTGACTGTTTCCTCAGTCCCACGGACTAAGTGTTCCCCCTCGAGCTCTGTTTAATTTTACATGCCTCTTCTGCACAGTCCCAAATCTCCAGGTCCATGCGTTCCATGTCCGGTGCTAGTAGGGAATCTCCCTGTGTTGACACCCCCGTGTGCGATATTTTAGAGAAGTCTGTAAACAGCAAACCACACATTCTGGAATATAACTTTAAATTATTCTTTCCATCTCTTGACTGAGTCCTAGATCCAAGGTTCAAAATTACATACACTCGGAGATTTGAAGGCACGATGTCACCTCCTCCCAGCATCCAGGGCTACTGATGAGAATTCAGACTGACTCTCTTGTCTTTGCCTGTGAACTTTCTCTTCCCATGGGAAGCTTTTAGTGTCTCTTCTTTCTCCTTGAAGTTTTGAATTTCCTCTGGGTGGGGGATTCTTAAATGCATATGATTTTTTTTTCTTTGAGGCTCAATTCAAACCAGGCACTTACACCTTTGTCTCAGGGAAATTATTTTCTAATAGGCTATTGAAATGTCCGTCTTGTGTTGACTTCACTCTCTGCATCTAGAACCACAGTAAAATAATGAGAGACATCCCTGCCACTTTGTATTTCCCTCACACTCTCTTCGGGTGTGCATGATTCCTTCCTCCTAACATTGCTGGTGCCGTCATTAACTACACTCCTTCCCTTAAGAATCCTGTCTGCTGGATTTTATTTCTAGTGGCAGAAAGTACTTTTAATTACCAAGTTCACGTTCCTGTCTCTTCTTGCTCAGTTTTCACAGTCACAGCCTGATCTTCTATGTGCACTATCCTTCTAAATCTCCCTGAAATCTTTCATGATTGTCTTAATTATTTGGTTCCCTGGATGTTCTTCATTTGTTAAAAGCATAATTGTCTGGTTTGTTATTCTTGAGTATTCCGTTGTGTGATTTATTTTCCTTACATTCCTGAGCTGTCAGCTCATTCATGAATACAAGTCAGATTGCTTGCACATTCCCATGAAAGAGCCCAAGCTTGCCTGCTGTAGAATCAGGTTACATGGTGCATGCTGTCTCTGCTGCTTCAAGCCACCAGACTAGACATGAGAATGACGTTGACAAGAGTATATATCTACCAACCAGCCTGCTAGCTGGATGAGCTAATTCAAGTAAGACCTGCCTGGCTGGTCTGAATCCCATACCAAATGAAGGGCTGTGGTTTGTGGTCATTAAATATTGCAGTGCTTTGCTCTGCAGGAAAAGTTAACGATGCAAGCTCTAGGACATAATAATGTTCTAGTTGTGGACACTGTGGCATGTGAGATTGAAGGCCCCTGCTCTCATATGGTAATCATGGTAACACAGTTGTGTAGGCTAACACTGTGAAGGAAGGGACCTGGGATTGTATGTGAAAGCCATGGGTAAGACAGCATCCAATTTAGAAGCTGCAGTCAGAGGAAATGTCTATGAGTGGGTGAAATCGAAGCTGAAGCTTTAATGACAATGGAGAGGTGATCCTGTAATGGTTCAGAGACAGAGTCTTTCAGAATGAAGAGTAAGTGTAAAGTCACTGAGGAAGGAGCATCACCTGAAAAGACACAAAGACCAGTGGAGATGGACCGTGAGAATGAGTACAAATACAGTCAACAGGACAGAGTATGCAGAAGGACTCAGACTACAATTAATATATTAATCATCTCCATATTGGTAGCATCCCTGTCCTTTGTGGAACAGGAGATGACAATGATGATGATGATGATTAATTTTTATTAACTTTATATCCTGATCACAGCTCCCCTCCCTCCTCTTCTCTCCTCTCAGTACCACCCTTGCAAATCCATCCCCCATTGCCTTAGAGAAAGGGAGTCCCCTTGGGTACCACCCCACACAGGCACATCTAGTCCCAGCAGGTCTAGGCACATCCTCTCCCACTGAGGCTCATCCAGACAGTCCAAATAGGGGGGTGGGAGGGAGGGGATCCAATGGCAGGGAACGGAAACTGAGACAGTTCCTGCTCCGCTTGTTAGGGGAACCACAACAAGCTGTGCTTTTACTACAGATGTGTAGGGGTCTGATTCTAGGTCGAGCTCCTACAGAAGCAGGAGATTTTAAGGTATCTGCTAGGAAAAGCCCTTCTCCTGCTGACATTTGTGGGCTACAACTTGTTATAATCAGTTTTCTTAATCAACCACATCCCATCTGTTTCTGTACTCTGGGGCTTCAAAAATGTCCTTCTAAGTTACCCGCTGTGCTAGCTAATTTATGTCGACTTGACACAAGCTAGATTCATTGGGGAGGAAGGAGTCTCAATTGAGAAAATGCTTCCATAAAATCCATCTATAAGGTACTTTTTAAATTAGTGATGGATGGGGAGGTCCCAGCCCATTGTGGGTGGTGCTATCCATAGCCTGGTGGTCCCTGATTCCATATGAAAGCAAGCCAAGCAAGCCATTGGGAGGAAGCCAATAAGCAGCATCCCTCCATTGCCTCTGCATCAGCTTCTGCCTCCAAGTTCCTGCCCTGTTTGAGTTCCTGTCCTGACTTCCTTTGATGATGAACTGTGATGTGGAAGGGTAGTGTAGCCAAATGAACCCTTGCCTTTCCAAGTTGCTTTGGCCATGGTGCTTCATCACAGCAATAGTGATCATGAGGAAGGCACCTGCCTTTCCAGCTAGGTCTTCCTAGCCCCAGTGTCATCTCCATGTTCTTTCAAAGGCACAGGCTGGTTTCCACCCTCAGAAGCAGAGTGCAGTGCACCTGGCCCCTGTTCACTGCCTTGAATTGAAATGCTCTGGTCTTGTTTCACATTTTGTAGCTCTACTTCCGTCTTACTGTGTCACCTGTTGAAATTATCCTTACTTCTCTCTTTGAGTCTTCTCATTTACAGCTTGGATTTATAGTGGATAGAGAGAGGTGAGGCCTCAATAGAACATTTATTTACTACCCAATAAATATTTGAGTGCCTTCCACAATTGAGGCCCCTTTCTCTACCTACTTGCTCTTTTGGTTGCTGTTGTTGTTGTTGCAGATGAGGTGAACGTGTCTAGTGAAATAAAAAACAAAAAAAACAAAAACAAAAAAAACAAAACCTCACGAGAAGTCACCAAGGATGTACAAGGATGTACTAAATCTCTGTACCTTAAATTTCAGAAGGTATTTAATACATTGTTATGGTGTGTGTGTGTGTGTGTGTGTGTGTGTGTGTGTGTGAGAGAGAGAGAGAGAGAGAGAGAGAGAGAGAGAGAGAGAGAGAGAGAGACTGGGTCTTACTCTATAACTCTGTAATACTGACCAGCTTAGAATGTATACTGTAAATCAGGTTGATCTTGAACTTGTGATGACCTTCCTGTCTCAGCCTCAAAGATGTAGGTATTATAGGCATTCACCGCCATAGCTGGCTATTTGTTTCTTTTGCTATCAGAATTCATGCACCATTTTGCATTGGTTAGTCCTTGAATGTTGAATTACTTACACAGCCTAGTGGCTAATCTTGACTGTCCCACTGGATTGGATTTGAAGAGCTCCTAGGAGACTAACACAAAGCATGCCTCTGGTGTGACTGTGAGGGCGTTCCAAAAAAATGATAAAGCAGGGGCCAGTGCTTCTTGAACACCGCAGTCCTGGAGGCTGGAAGAAGGAGAGAGAGGAGAGACTGTCACTCAGGCACGTTCTCTCTGCCTCCGCAACCACCATGCAAGCTGCTCTCTGTGCTCTCCTCATAGGAGGGACTGAGTGCTGGAAACTGAGAACCAGGATTAATAAAGCCTTGGTATATTCCCCCTCGCCCCTCTAGTTAGCATTCTGTCACCGAGATAAGCACTATGACCAAAGCAACTTGAGTAAAGAGTTTTCAGGTACCAGTGACAAGCCATTATGGAGGGAAATCTGGGGAAGAAAGTTGAACACAAGAACTGAAGGAGAGGCCATGGAGGAGAGCTACTTACTGCCTTATTTAGCCAGCTTTCTGATACAATGGAGGGCTGTGTGGCCAGAGGTAGCACCACACACAATGAGCTGGGCCCTTCCACACCAATCATTTATCAAGAAAAGACCCCACAGACGTGCCTGCAGTCCAGTCTGTTAGTAGCAGGTTCTCAGTAGAGGTTCCCTCTTACCACCTGACCCTAGCTTGTGTCAAAATGACAAAAGACTAACCAGTGCACCCAGCACACCCCACCTTGGGGAAAATCTGACTGCTCTGTTTATGTCATTGACTTTAGAGAGGCATAAGCCATTGGGATAGAGCACACAAGATCTCATACCTGTGAGAACAGACCATGCTGCATTATTAACAGTAGGAGATTGCTGTGCTTCATGGGTGGGTAGGCTGTATTTAGCAATGCTTCCAGCCATGTGATCTCCACTCATCCCTCTAAACTAGAAACATGCACTTCCAGACAGAGACTAGAACTCATGAAGGGAGATGTCAGCACTCTTCATGGGCCAGTCTATACTCATGATGTTTTCTTTCCTAAACCTATTGGACCTTCCTCAAATGTACTAAACTCTTCACTGTTGCTTCATGGTAACATTATCTCACCTTTCCCTCTCAATCCTGGGGCTAGGCCAGAAAGTCCTGAATAAAGAAAAGGAGGGTAGCATTCCTATTCTACCCGTGAGCCATTGCCTATACTGTTCCCTTTGCCTGCTTTGCCACACTCCCTGCTCTTCCTAGGAGTCTCTCTCGTCCTCCCTCTTATTGGCTATATCTTACGTATTGCTTATTCAGAGCAACTGCCTTGTGTCTCTAATCATCTCTTCCCTTCCTGAGATGGTGGATGCTGTTATGCCCTGCCAGGTTCACCACTGTTTATGCACCCGTCTCCTTTGTTCTGTTGCTTGTTGCCTTGGTGGAGCTATGGTCTAGAGGGTGACTTCCTACCACAGTGGAAAGTCGGTGACCAAGGACTGATTTTACTGCAAAAGGCCAGCTGCACCTTGATTGTTTTTCTTCTCCTGTCTCTCTTCCACACCATCTCTCTCCATAGACCCTTCCTTCATCAAAGCACTCCCCACAAAATTGCTATCTCCTCCCTTGATATGTCAACCTTCATGCCAAGTGACTGTACTGCAAGACTGTTCACACACGTTTAAAACTGGAAACAAGTCTCCCTTATGTCCGCAGCCTTCAAGTGGGATGAAGATCGACATGTCCAGGCTGGGATGCAGATAGACATGTCCAGGTTGGGACGCAAGTGGTGCCCATGAAACTGTCCATGCCAGAGCCCAAGGTGAACAGAGGCAAAAAGGAAATGTCTTTGCTGAGCAGTCTTCCATTCCGGAGGGTGTGCTGGAGCATCGGCAGCAAAGCTCTCTGTCTGACATGATAAAAAAGGCTTTAATAAAATCATTTAATCTAAAATCCAATACAAACACTACTCTGTTAATCTTCAGTAGCCAACAAATCAATTGCAGATCTGTTCTTTTCCTTTAGAAAAAAGTAGTTTGGCTAATGTTGAGACGTTGTGTGTGTAAGGGGCAGTTCCTCCAAAGTACAAAGTTCAAAGCCATATGTTTTTTTTTTTCAGTACCTCTTATTAAATGTAACCTCTTGAGAGGAAAGAGTGGATCCAACAGTAATAAAGAAATAAAATAGAATGAAATGATTTGTGGCTAGCCCACAGAGATGTTAACTAATGATCTGTGACTCACAGGGTGGTTCAGAAAGAGTTCTCATGAAAGTATGTTGCAGTGCTTTGTCATTCACACCTCCAAGCCTCACCCCTCAGACTGCCACTCATACCTCTAAGCCTCACCCCTCAGACTGCCACTCACA
>JADRCH010000042.1:2656067-2692938 GCA_019843965.1 Rhynchomys soricoides
GAGGAGGAGGAGGAGGAGGAGGAGGAGGAGGAGGAGGAGGAGGAGGAGGAGGCAGTTTCATTGAGAGAGTTTTACAGAGAGAGGTTGCATAGAGAACAAGCTAGATACAGGTGAAGACAGGATGAACCAGAGAATGTGAAGGAGCCAGAAGATTAGAACAGATTGCTAGAGTTAATATGAGGCTAAGCTTAGCAATTCAGTCAGAGACTGAGAGAAGCCAGATTGAATCAGTCAGCTTAAAGAGGAGTTTGAGCCAGAACAGCTGAGTTGAACCAGCTGGCTATAGTTCAGAAAGAATTAGAAAGGGTGAGCTTATTAAGAAGTGTCTTAGAGGCTGAAAACATTCTAGGCCTGGCCAAGATAAGATTGTACAGGCTAGAAGCTTCATTGCCTGAGCCTAGGTTAGCAGAAGGAGGCAGTAAACTTCTGAGACAGTTACCTCAAACAAATAAAAGTTACATTTACAAGATCCAATAGATGGGAAGGTGGGAGCCAGGAAAAGTAGAGGGAGAGGAAACTGTAATCAGGATATATTATGTGAGAAAAAGTTCTGTTTTCAACAAAGGGAAAAGGAGTCAATTTTTCTGGCTGAGACAATGACTAAGTCAGTGGAGTGTTTCTGTGCAAGCCCGAGGCCATGGCTTCTGTTTCCCAGCACCTGTGTAAAAAGATGTGCACAGCCACACATGCCTCTAAGTCCAGTGCTCACTGGAAGATCACTGGGACTTCCTGGCCTAACTGTCTTGTTGAATTGGTGAGCTCCAGCTTTAGCGAAGGACTCTGTCTCAAAATATAAGGTGGCATGGAACTACTAAGACACCTGAGGTCAACCTCTGGCCTACACGCAGGAGCTTGTGCACCCATACATACATACAAACTTTACACATAGGCGCGTGCTTATGCAAGCATGCACACACACACACACACACACACACACACACACACACACACACACCATTTTTCCAAAAGTACATAGAGAATTGGAGGCACTGCTGAACAGTCTTAATGGAGAAGGTGGTGGAGAAGGTGGGCTTCTGTTAAGTTGAATTTGAGGATGGCTGAAGTGCCTGAGTTCTTCCACATGCAGTTTTTCACCATCTGTGGCAGGGGAGGTCCCACAAGCCCTCGCCCACAGTACAGGTTGGCTTCACCTTGAGGATCTGTCTGTATTGTGGAGTCACCATCGTTGTTACTGAAGCCTGATTCTATACTTCTGCTTATTCGGTTCTTTCTCCTGCCATTATCCTCAGGATCATGTGTTTTGAATGTGACTTCTTGCCATCACTGGATGTGGCCATAACTTCTATGTTGCTCAAGGTCTTGGCCATAGCTTAGATTTTTAGAGCACACTGGGTGTCTTAGTTAGAGTTTTACTGCTGTGAACAGACACTATAACCAAAGCAACTCATAAGAACAACATTTAATTGGGGCTGACTTACAGGTTGAGAGGTTCAATCCATAATCATCAAGGCGGGAGCATGGCAGCATCCAGGCAGGCATGGTGCTGGCAGAACCATTTTCATCTGAAGGCTGCTAGTAGAATACTCTCTTCCAGGCAGCTAGCACTTGGGTATTAAAGCCCATACCCACAGTGACACATCTACTCCAACCAGGCTACACCTCCTAATAGTGCTGCTCCCTGGCCCAAGTATATACAAGCCATCACACTGAGTTTATCATACTCCCAGAGGAGCCTCTGGGAAAATTCTCTCAATTGGCTTTGCTCCCAACATCTCCTTCTACACTAGTGTGTGTTCATTTTTCTCTACCACATGAAGCATGTGAGGGAAAGTGTTCCAACTCCTTTCTCTTATTTTAAAGATAAATGGTCTGCACCCTTCTCCCAAGGATTTAAATCTGCTAGATGTCTCGTTCACCCCTAGGTGATTAGAAATATAACTTGTTTGTCTTTTACACTTCTATAAGAACTCCTTCAAAATTATATTTTGGGGCATCAAGACCATAAAGTGTGAGTTTTCCCAAATCCTTTCTCTTTTTTTTTTGTTTTCGTTTTTGCTTTTTTTGAGACAGGGTTTCTTTGTGTAGCCCTGGCTGTCCTAGAAATCCTCTCTTATGTATATCAAATTAAAGAATATTTTACTCCCTCTTTTTCTCCTTATCTCTCTGCCAAAAGAATGCCCTCGCCACTGGCATTATCCAACAGTCTTGACAATGTATATTGTGTGCCTTCATTTCTTTTTCTAGGTGTCTCCTTGGCCATGCTTGTTTTCCATGGAGTTCCAACAGATGAAAGAGAAATGGGAACATCTTTCCCTGCCACTTCGGAGCAAAGCTCATCCATGGGCTAAGACATCACTGCAGCTGCTGATGGGTGCCCTGGCTAGTGCAGAGCTGGAGCCAGAAGACAGGAATGGTGCAAGTTTTAGTACTGGAGAAGTCCTGGGCATTAGGTTTGATAGATAGCGAGGCTCTTGATTTTGACTAGTTTGTCTTCAGTGCCCCATTATTTTATTTTATTCCCATCAAATTGGGTAAAGTCATGGCTCTAGTTAGTGAGAGGTTATAGGTTTGGCATTGGGCTTGCCTAGCTCTAGTAGACTTCTGAAATCCCACTAAGTACAGACACTTCTTTTCTCTGCAATCATCCTTTTCCCCACAGACTCTGTTGCTGGTTACCCAGGAGCTCCTGTCTCACACGTTTCTGGACTGTAGAAAACCCTTCGCTGATTCTCATGAGTACCCTTGACTCCCTTCCTCCACTACACACTTTCCCTTCCCAATTCATAACTGCACCATCTGTTACCTGAACACCACGGGCATCTATTTTATACAGAACAGAAGTTTATTTGGCACATGATTCTGGAGGCTGGATAGTCCAAGAACATAGGAGCACATCTGTTCAGCATGTGTGACGGCTTTGTGTTGAGGTAATACAGGATACCAAGACAACAAGCTTCTTTCAAAGCCATTTCTGTAATTGTGAATGCTCCGTTCCCATGATCTTGTCTGTCTCTAATTAACACCCAAAGACCCATAAGTCTGGAAATTGTGTTTTACTGTGTGGATTTTTATTTTTTTAGCTTCTAAACCTTAGCTCTTCTGGCGAGCCAATGGAAGTGTCTTCAACAGCTCTCTCATCTGTTAGCTTTATACTTATGTTTATTCCCTCCCCATTTTTCTTTTAGTCTCAAAAGAAAATATTTCCATTGGCATTATATAACGAGTTTGACCCAGTTGTTTTTCTTTGTTCACCTTTGTCCATTTTCCTACTTACCTACAACACTTTTTAAACAAGAGACCTTTCATTCGCTGTCATAGGGATGAGACTTTAGAGAAATCCAGTCTAGTTACCTATAGCCCTTTCTTCCAGAATAGAAACCTTCTGAGAAACATACACAAGGGTCAGACACTGTTTCAAGAGGTTCAGACCTCATAGGAAGGAGGAACATACATGCTATCTTTGAGGTCAACTCAAGATACAGCTGAGGGACTAAGAGCTAGGTTAACTCCTCAGGGTATGGAAGCAGGAAATGTGCATGAGGTACAGAAAGCCAAGCCATGAAGAATCCGTGCTTCTGCAGACAAGAGGGCAAGGTAGTCATTGGGTATGTGTTACATGCAAGAAGGAAGGTTACATGCAAGGAGGAAGGACCTAGCAGTGGGGAATACTATGCATTCAGAAAACCACAGTGTTGAAACAGCTCAGACTCTTGAGGAAAGTGCAGATTCAATAGCGTAGGAGGAAGGTAGAAAATGAAGCTGGCAGCTCAAAAAGGAAAAATAGGTGACTAAAGCCGCTCAATGAGAGCAATAATAAAACAGTAGATTGCTTGAGGTCATGGTGTTTTAGCCCAGCAATAGAAAAGTAACTCATGCAGATCCTCAGAACAAAAGTAACAAGTGGGCTTGAATGCATTGGCATCTACAATTCTGGTACTGGCGATATGGAGACAAGAGGATCCCTGATATTCACTGGACAGCCAGCCTAGCTGAATCAGTGAGTTTTAAGTTAAATGAGGGACCCTGTGCCTGAAAATAGTAGAGGCTGATTGAAGACGACACCCAGGGTTGACCTCTGACCACCATATGCATACATATACCTATACATTTGTATATGCATACACACATATACTACATATAAGTTTCAGGACAGCCAAGGCTATACAGAGTGCCTGTTTCTCAAAAAGATAATATGAAAAAAATCCTGTGAGGATTAATAAATAATTCCAAGAGTTTTTTTCGAAAGAATGAAGACTGTCTACGCCTTTTGGCTAAGTTCAAGTGTAATTCTGTTCTTTTCAGCTTAATATCTGATGTGGTTTTTTATCCAAAGAAATAGCAACAGAAAAGATGAAATGGAGAGAGATAGAATGGCAAAAACTAATGAAGAGAGACTAAGCTCTTACAAGGGAAAACTAAAAATACATAGAAAGGAGATTTATTGAGGATATATTTTTCAGAATGCTCAATACTTTTCAGATTTTGGAGATGTGTTGGAGATAAATAGCTGTATAAAATATGGCTTCCACCCACAAGGAATAGAAGTCCTAATGAAGCATTTCTATTTTGCATATATTATTGCATGGTAAAATACAACTCAAATTGAGAGTGGTACAACAGCACTCAGTGGTCGAGCCAGGGGTAATAGCAAGGTCGAGAAGCAAGTTGTGGCTGGGTACAGAATTGTCAAGGTTTTTTATTATATGACACCCAGCTCAAAACCTAGAACAGAAATTTTCCAGGCAGGGTGTTTGGAAAAGCAGCTGGGTAGAAAAGTCAACTAATCTAAGGGCCTCAAGCCAGGAAGGAGGATGCTCAGGCTCATGTAAATAGGTCAGCAGAGCTGGAGCAAACAAAGGAAGCAGAGGTCGAAGGACACCAGGCAAGGTGACCAAAAACCTTCATTTGCCCAAAACATGAAAGATGGGTCCTGGAATTCTGGGTTTTCATTTTAAAAATCAAGTACTCTTAGGTAAAATTGTTGGTTTGGTCACTGTGTTGGTGAGACTTTTCATCACAGTGATGACTATCTGAGAAAACAAGTTCAAGTAGGAGAGCATTATTCCAGAGCATGCCTTCAGAGGTTTTAGCTTCTTGCTAAAAAGAGCCTTTGCTCCCTTGCATCCATGGATTCTGGGCCAATGGTGATATAGAACATGACTGTGAGAAGCAAGAGATCTGCAGTGTTTCCCACTTTTGGGAGACTAGGAAGCAAAGAGGGAGATGTCTTAGTCAGGGTTTGTATTTCTGCACAAAACATTATGACCAATTAGCAAGTTGGGGAGGAAAGGGTTTATTCAGCTTACACTTCCACATTGCTGTTCATCACCAAAGGAAGTCAGGACTGGAACTCAAGTAGGTCAGGAAGCAGGAGCTGATGCAGAAGCCATGGAGGAACATTACTTACTGGTTTGCTCTGCTTGCTTTCTTATAGAACCCAGGACTACCAGCCTACGGATGGCACCAATCATAATAGGCCCTTCCATCCGTGATCACTAATTGAGAAAATGCCTTACAGCTGGGTATCATAGAGGCATTTCCTCAAGGAAGGCTCTTTTTTCTGTGATAACTCCAGCTTGTGTCAAGTTGACACACAAAATCAGCCAGTACAGGAGACAAGCAGAAAGGGGTCAGGACAACTTCAGAGGGTGACTTAATTCTTCTAAGAATACCTCATTGTCCATAGTTTTGCCACCTCCCATATCTATTTGGATTTTGAACTCACTTGTAGATTGATTCACTGGTGACAAACAGAGCCCTCTCACCCACTCACTTCTTCAAAGGTCCACCTGTGAACATTGTTCATATTTGGGGACAAAGTCTTCAATATATGAACTTCTTTGGTGGAAACACATCATATCCAAATTTTAGAACTAATTTTACTGACAAACCTGAGAAAAACATGGTGGAACCCTCCATAGGGCAAGGATGATAAAGATGGAGGGAATGGATGGGTCAAAGAAATATTTAGAGGAGGCTAAGCATGATGGTGTTGTAGCATTTGCCTGACATCCTAGCACTCAGGAAACCAAGAGAAGAGGATCAGGTTGGGCTACATAAAATCGGGTTCATTTTAAAAAATCAAAACATAAAAGCAAATATCACATTGATAGACATTAATGACTAAATGCCAGGTAGAGTAATAACCAAGAATGTTCTCAGATTTCCCTGACTTTGAACACTGGGAGGTGGGGAGCATTAAAAACTAAATACCTAAATGGTGAAGAATTTGTTCTTTTGGCATTAACTGTCAAATAAAGCTCCAGAGCTGAGAACTATTAGTCACACGGGACCATACCTTGTTGCTCTGTCCCCTTCATCCTTGGAACACTAATGGAAACAGTGTTCACTCAAACACAGTTAAGAAAAATTTGGACATTAAAGTCCAACTTTTAAAAGGGATATTTGTTTGATGAATAAAGAGTTAGGCCTCTACATAATGAGAAAAAGAAAAGAAAAAAAAGAAAAACTTGGAGCCTGTGTTACTGGTGGCATCCCTCCTGAATTCAAAAGACATGTCAAAAATGTATTGTTCTTGCCCCCCAACCCTCAGACTACAATATTTAACTCAGAGGAAAGCATAACTAAATTATGAAGTCCTTTCAAAACCAGACATCTGACACATCTGTTATAGAAGCCTTATAAAAAGCACACTGGCTGCCTGTAAATTTTATAATTATGTTAATTCAAACTCAAAGACACTCCTATGAATTTTTAAGGAATATTTCCAACTCATATCACAGAGCTGGTTCTGCTTGCCATTGAGATGTGGGGAATATTTGCCATACACACTAAATTCTCTTCTTTAACTGCCCATGTCATGAGAGCTGAGGACTAGAATGAAGATGAGCACTAGAAAGAGAAGATAAAAGCTTATTAAACAATGTATCCTCAATCCAAGGAGACCTCAGCCAGGCATCTAGACAATTGAGAGCTTACTCTCTCACACCCCTAACCTGAGCAGATAGCTTCAGCATGGACCACTGAAATCAATCAACCCAAAGCTGGTTTTCCAAGATCCATCCATCCATCCATCCATCCATCCATCCATCAGATCCATATTAAGCAATACTGTGAACAAGGTATTTTCATAAAAATTTGGGATATGTCAGTTAACAAAGCAGACACAGATCCCTCTAGTTGACTTTATATCCTAAAGGAGGATGGCAAGTAAGACTCAAATGAACAGTAAACACAAATATACAAATTTACAGCACCATGCATTCACAGATGAAAGCAGTGACACAACAGAAGAATAGGAGAGGCAAGCAAAGCAGCCTGTGCTCTGGGGAAAGGCATGATCTGCAGTGTAAGCAAGATAGCTAGAGAGCTCTGTGGATATGATCAAAGAGGAACAACAACGTGAGCATGGGCTCACTAGGAGGGAAGGCTGACTGGTTTCATTTTATATTGCCCTCCAAGTAGTCCAGATTAGTCTAAAACAGGCTCTTAGCAAAAAAAAAGGCATACTACTAAGTTCAAAAACTGGGTGCTTTGCTTGTCACCCATGAATAAACTCTGTGTGATAACCCATCTGCTCTTTAATATTCCTCATAAAATCTGCACACTCTACTCATCCCTTCATGACCACAGAAGCCTTCCCAGAGCTCTTATGAAAGCACTGCACTTAAGACATTGTGGAATTGTAGGCTGTATCTTATGTAACGGTCATAGTTGACATTTAGAGATTGCCATGTGACAACTATTCATCACTGGACAAGTGAGGTCTGGGAATCTCAGTATTCTCATCTGTGAAGTAGATGATGGTAACATTAATTGAATAGGCTTCTCATTATTGTCTTCAGAGAAGTCATACATAGAACACTTAACCTTGTGCTTGGCATACAGTAAGCATTTAATACAAGTTATTCTTGGGTGGTGCCTTTATCAGTGGCATCTGTTTGTCTTTAATTCTAGTTCACCGATACTATACATAGACCCTAACACATATCAGTAGGGCTCTAGGTAATGGAAGGCCGTTTGCCCAAGAACATTCGGGAAGAGGTAACCAAAGCCTGACTGGAGATTTCCTGCCTAGCTGAAAAGAAACCACCCATCCATTCACCAGGATGAGAAGTCAAAGCCCTTCCTCCATCCCCACAACCCATCTGCCACCACAAATACATACACACATGCACACTTGTATGTGCACACCAATATCTGACACTACACTGAACAAGTCTGCCATTTATACACATTATTTTCTGACCCCCTCTCTCAAAATATTTTCTTACTTTAAATTAAGACATTGTACTGCCAACTATTGTCAACCTGGTGGTATTGGGAAACAGCCAGATCAGTGTGAAGCACACTTCTTGATGTGTCTGAAGGCATTTTCAGAGATGATTAGAGGATGAGGGCTTTGACCTGCTGAATGGATTAATCCACTGACAGATTTGAAATATGCACAGACAGGGTCAGTAAGATGGCTCAGGAGATAAAGGTGCTTACTGTCAAGGCTGACAACCTGAGTTAATTTCTAGAACCCACATGATGATAGGAGACAACTGACTTCCACACTTGTCCTCTGACTTCCATGTGCGTATTACAGAACATGTACAAGGGAATGCAAACACACACACACAGAGAAAGAGAGAGAGAGACAGAGAGACAGAGAGACAGAGAGAGACAGAGCCAGAAACAGAGACACAGATAGAGAGAGAGACACAGAGAGATGTTAAAATTTAGCACGGACTTATCAGGAGGTGGTAGAAACATGGAAAGTGGGGTATACTTGCAGAAAGCCGGCCACTAGAGGCCTGTCCTCGGTGAGCTAAAATTTAACCTGGCCTCTTCTGTTTGCTCACTGTTTCCTGTCTCGCAGTAGTTAAAGAATCTCTTTTGCCACATTCTCCAGCCACAAGGATATATTCTTCCTAACACTTGGGATCAAGTGACTCTGAGATCCACAAGATTAAACCAGAGCCTAAACATCCCTCCCCCTCAGTTGCTTCTGTTAGGTATGCAATGACAGATATTCAATTACAGTGGTACAAAAGGAACTAGAAGATACAGCAGTAATAGAATTAACTCTGTTGCGTGTGGCTGTAGAAGAGTGGGGTGTGTGTCTCAGATTCGACATCTAGACTGTCTTCACGAAGAGAAACCAACTGTACTCTCCAATGCTTTGCAATGCAGATAAAAAGGCAGGCATTGGTTTGAAAAGAGGATTCCCAAATCTCCTTGCTCATGATGTTGTAGGATTTAAGAACCATAACACCTATAATGCTGAGTTTGCTAGTGTGCATCTGTACCTGGTAGTTAATTCCCAAAATCTGTAGCTCCCCAGGCTTGCTTAGAAGCTGTGAACCTCTCCAAGCAGCCTAAAATTGAAGAACTGATAGGGAAGCCACACTTTAGGGCAAGGGAGAGTGGTGATGACAGCATTCTTTTCCCTTCTTTTTCATTCATCTATTTATATATTCACTTTACATCTTCCATCGCACCTGCCCTCCTCTCCTCCAAGTCCCAACTTCAAAACTTCTACCCCCATTAGGCCCTCCCCCTTTCCTCAGAGAAGGGGAAGTCCCCTGTGGATACTACCCCACCCTGGCACATCAGTCGTCAGCGGAAGTAAGTGTACCCTCTCCCACAGTCCAGCTAGGGGATCAAAAGGCAAGCAACAGAGTCCAAGTCAGAGACATCCCCTGCTCCAGTTGTAAGGGGACCCACATGAAGACCAAGCTGCACATCTGCTACAAATGTGTAGGGGGCTTAGGTCCAGTTCCTACATGTTCTTTGGTTGGTGATGCAGTCTCTGTGAGCCCCCATGGACCCAGGTTAGTTGACTCTGTAGGTCTTCTTGTGGTATCCTTGATCTCTCAGGCTCCCTCAATCCTATCCACCACTCTTCCACAAGACTTCTCGAGCTCTGCCTAGTGTTTGACTGTGGTTCTTTGAGTCTGTTTCCATCAGCTGATGGATGAAGCCTCTCAGGTGACAGTTATACGTCTGGCTACAGGCATAGCAGACTATCATTAATGGGGTCAAGGATTTGTTCTTTCCTATGGGGTAAGTCTCAAGTTGGGCCAGTCATTGGTTGGCCATTCCCCCGATCTCTATTTCATCTTTATCCCTGAGCATCTTGCAGGCAGGACAAATTTTGAGTCAATGGTTCTGTAGATGGGTTGTGTCTTCCTACCCTCCCTAGAAGTCCTGCCTTGCTACAGAAAGTGGTCACTTCAGTCCTCATACCCTCAGCTGCTAGGAATCCCAGCCAAGGTCATCCCTATAGACTCCCAGGATCCTCCTCTGTCCCAGGTCTCCAGCTTGACCCTGAGATGCTCCCCCCTCACCGATTTCCATTCTCTCTCCCATCCCTCTCCTGTCCACTCCTTTTGGGAGTTTATTAGCATTCTTTCTGTGAGGTACCTTGGGTACAAGTGTTAAATGAAGAGGCTAGCTCATTTTATTTTACCCAAGGTTAGTAAACTATAGTCTGTGGAGTGATTCCTGATCATTGACTCTTTTGTAAATACATTGTATAAATAAACTTTAAGGATTGACTTCTCTGTCTACAAAGGTCCTGGCTTATTAAGTAAATGTCCACCAGTACTGAAAGATCTGGTCTATTGTCCACTACCCTGGTTTAGAAGTTCATGACCTAGAAAAATCATTTGCAAACAGCCTTCAGGTTGATTCTGACATTTTGTTTTGTTTTCTTCTTACCAATAAAGCTCTACTGAGATGCAGCTTTGCTCCGCTACATGTTTGTGGGTGCATTCTAGCCACAAAGATAGAGCTGACAATTGTGGTCACAAAACCTTAAAAAAAAAATTCCAACTGTTCCTATATAGAAATATTGCTGGCCACTACTCTGAAGCATCTACATTCAAGAAAGTTGGGGTTGCAGGTGGAGCGGGAAATGGCTCTGAGGTTAAGAACACTTGCTGCTCTCACAGAAGCCCTGCTTTCAGATCTCAGTACCACAGTGGCCACAAATGCTTGCAGCTCTGGCTCCAGGAGATCTCACACAGTCTGCCCGATGTGGGTACCCGAGTGCATGTAGTATGCATAAACACATATACACACACATGCACATAAATAAAAATAGAAACAATTATTAAAAGGAAGTTGGAGGAATTAAGTCTCTCCCAAAAACTGTGACAGTAGCTGCACTCACACTGAAGACGACTCTGGGACAGGCGTTCGTCCCAGGAGCAGCAATCAAGTTACAGTAGACACAGGCTGGTTTGTTTTTAACTGCACTGGGGATAGGGCCTAGGGTAGCAAGCACAGTAGAGGAAGATATGTCCCAGCCCTTGTTTTGCTTTTGTTTTTGTTGTTTTGTTTTACTTCGAGAGATGCTCTCACTAAGTGTCCAAGCTGCCTTAGTAAGAACTTGCAACTTCCTGTCTCAGTTTCCAGAGTACCAGGCAGACATTCTATCACACCCACATGGTTATGCTAATGTGAAATGGGGTGGTCTTATCAATTTTTTTTAAAACAAGGTCTCCCAGGTTGTTGTCAAACTCGTAACCCCCAGCTTTGGCATTCCTGTTGCTAGGATGACAACCATGGGTGACCCTGACTAGCCTGGGCACTGTGCTTTTCTTAACACTTAGTTTTTACCTTTTTCTGATTTTAGAGTTGCGTGAGAACTAGAAGAATGCCGGATTCTGGACAGGATAATCTGTAAATGTTTGCCTTAACATCTGAATAAAATAATGGAAGTGATTTTCGATCTCCAGAGTTTGGTGAGGGAGTCAGTGTGACCTGCAGTTGAGAAGGCCCAGCATCTCTCTCTTCTCCTCAGACCTCTCAGTGCACCCTCTCTGCTGCCTCTTTGCTTCACAGGTATCCTATGACCACGACCACCGAGCTTTCAGGCAGCACTCACCAAACTTTTCAGAAAGCCTAAACAGACTAGATTTGATCTATGGGTCAAAGGTGACTCCTCCCCTTTACCCTCAGTGATTATATAATTTTAAAAGTAAATTGTATTGTATTCTTGTTTAAGAACTTGTTCCTGGCCTTGCAGGAATATGTTTCTTTCTTTTTCCCTTGTGTACGTATGTGTGGTGTGCATGGTGTGCATATATATGTTTGCATGTGTGTGAGCCCATGTATGTGTGTATGGCTGTGAGTTTGCAGATGTGGAGACTGGGGGGTTGGGATTGGATCTCTTTATCCATCTCCACCTTTTGTATTGAGACAGTGTCAATCAACTGAACCCAGACATTACTGATTTGGCTGGTCTAGTTGGGCATTTTGCTCCTGAGACCCTCTACCTCCACTTCCTATTGCGTGGAGACAACTTGGCATTTGTGTGGGTGCTGGGGATCCAGCACTGATCTGATGCCTCCATGCCAAGTGTTTTACTACTGAGCTGTTCTCTTGTCTCTGGTCTTATCCTGTAGAGTTAAAGCCTGTTCACCTAGGCAAAGCCTTTAGTCTTTTGGAACACTATTCCACCATGTTTTCCCACAAACCTCCATGACATTTATGCTCGAAACACAGTACGTTGGGCGCAGGTCTCCTGTTGTTCTGTTATTTTTGTTATGTGGCCATCCTAGCCCTGCTGTCTTCCCAGAATGCCCTAAACTCCTCCCCCTTTCACCTGGCATAGCTCTGTGTTCTTGAAAGGTACAGTATGCTCCCTTGCTCAAGCCAGGTTAGCTGCATACTTCTCTACTCTCAGGGCTCAATACCTCTATTACAGACAGCACTTAGTATGTGAAAATCTAATTCTTTATCTAGGTGTTTAACATCCCTGACCACCTGAGCTTTCTGAGAGAAGGAATTGTGGCAATTCTTCTTTATTTCCCTAACATCTAGTACAATATCCTGACACCAACAAAGATTTGCGTAATGAATGCTCGAGCAATTATTAGTAATAGAAATAAGAGTTCTCATTTACTGAATGCTGTGTTTGCTGCAGCCACCAATTTGACAGTTTTGTCTACCTGATCTGAGTTTGTGTATCAGTTCCAAGCATTCTCGTCCCACTCAGGTTTTTCCAATTAGGTTACAACTCTCTAATTTCACCATAGAGGTACCATAGGATCTACAGTAAAGAGTCAGGCAGCAGATAACCTGGTGGAAAGAATATCTGGGTCCCTTAAATCACATTGACTCTGCCTTGCAATGAATCCCATCCCATCTACTTAGGATTTAGTGTTCTTGTGCTCCATGTGAAAGAAAAGCTGACCAAATTCTTATTAAAGGAAAGATAAAATTAAAGTGGTGGCATTTCAGTGGATTCCGCTTCATTGTCATCACTGAGCACAATTAGGGGTATGCCCTGTTTTAGTGGAGTTGGCTACCACATAAATGAACCCCAGCTGAGTGAAAGAGGGCCCCAGAGACCTGACTGTGCATTCTCCTCCATGCTGGATGGGAAGAGAGTCCCTTTGTTTGGCTGTGGATGCTTTCCAAATTTAGAGAGTCCTAATGACTCTTGAACTGCATTCTGTCCTGTGGATAATTAGTGAAGCTGTTACACAGCTATTCAACACCAATCAATCAGCGCAGATACACAGAGATTGCAACACATCCAGAATGTGAACCCAGTCCAGGGAGGAAAATGTATCACAGCTAAGGTTCTATTACAGGTGCCCATCATCCTAGGGGGTGCACTTAGAGAGCACTTGCTGGAGACTGAGCCGCTACAGGCCTCTGTTGCCTTATTTTCCAACACTTGGGATTATGTAGTAGGAAGGTCTTCACACTGAAGCACCACAAAGAAGCATGGCACGCAGCACTTGGAATGTCTCTGTAAGCATGGGTGTGCACACCTCTCCGAGCAAGATATTCCAGAGCCACTCCTCAGAACTTCTCCCTGGAGCCATTTTGCTCATGATTGCAAGAATGTTGCCACTCTTGAGCTCACTGTGGAGTTTTGCCTTTGCACTGGCTAGACAGAAAGGCAGGACTCCAAGCTCCATGGGGAGTGAAATGTCAGTTCTTTATGTGCTGCTGAGTGAGCTCTAGGACGACATGAGAATAAGGAGCTAATGTCAGAGCATGGAAGCAGAGTGCTAGGCACTGAAGACTGAGGAACTGCACTCACAGCACAGGCCACACCTCCACAGGCAGGGTCTCTGGATGCCCTGGATTGCCACCAGCGTTAGGCTCACAGAGATAAAAACAACAACAACAACAAACAAACAAAAATTTTAATTTTTGTAAACGTTTAAACAAAGTCTCCAAGACTTTTGTGCTCCTGGGAATTTGAAACCTTCAGAACCATTTCTTCTGTATATCTATATCTATACCTTGATGATAATAGATAGATTATAGATAGATAGATAATAGGGATTTGTGTATTGTGTATATCTAGAGAGAGAAACAGAGACACAGACAGACACAAAGACACATAGACAATAGCTGAGGAAGAGACATGCACGTAAACACATTAAGGAGGATGAGTAACTCACACTGGAGAACTGAAGCTTTCTTGAAGACTTCCCTTGAATATGCATGGTGCAACTGAGTAGGTACATGTGCTAGGTCCAACCAAAAGCATCCGCTAAATTTATTACAACAATGTGGAGTTAGAACCAGTCCTCACTGAGGAGGAAGGTGAAACTCAAACCATGCCAATAGCACATCCAAGATCAAGCAGAAGAAAGAGGCAGCTCAGGTGTGGGGCTGTCAAACCCATATTGAAGAGGTTTCCATTTTCCCTCAGTTGGCTTTCTGCAAAGAAAGCCCTTTCACCCTTCCTTCCTTCCTTCCTTCCTTCCTTCCTTCCCTCCCTCCCTCCCTCCTTCTTTCCTTCCTTCCCTCCCTCCTTCCCTCCTTCCCTCCTTCCTTCCTTCCTTCCCTCCCTCCTTCCTTCCTTCCTTCCCTCCTTCCTTCCTTCCTTCCCTCCTTCCTTCCTTCCCTCCTTCCTTCCTTCCTTCCTTCCTTCCCTCCCTCCTTCCTTCCTTCCTTCCCTCCTTCCTTCCTTCCTTCCCTCCTTCCTTCCTTCCCTCCTTCCCTCCTTCCTTCCTTTCTTCCCTCCTTCCTTCCTTCCTTCCTTCCCTCCCTCCTTCCTTCCTTCCTCCCCTCCTTCCTTCCTTCCCTCCTTCCTTCCTTCCTGCCTCCCCCAGTTCTCTCTAAAGCAAAGGTAAAGGAGGTTATGGAGAGAATGTAAGGAGAGGGGATAAAGAAAGTGGGAACAAGACAACTGTTTTTCATAATATTTCTTATGAATATAAAAGCCAATTTGGGGACAATTAGAAGGGGAAGATGGGACCTCACAGGGTTCATTTCTGTGAAACTGTTTTGATTTTTAAGAGGAAAGAGCACGTTGGAGAGGAGGCTCTTTGGTTATAAGCACTGGCTATTCTTCCAGGGGACCGGAATTTGATTCCCAGCACCCACAGCTCACAACTGTCTGTAACTCCAGTTCCAGGGGATCTGACACCACCTCCTGGCCTCTGTAGGTGCTGCGTGAACATTGCACACAGACATAAGTGGAGAAAAAACAGCCGTAGACTTAAAATACTAACAAAGACATCTTTAAAAAGACCAAAGAACTTATCGACTTAAATTTAAACCATAGCTTTATGTCAACCACTCTTTTCTGTCTACAAAACGTTGCCTTCTCCAAATCAGCATCTGGATTGAAGCACACACTGCATAATTTTATTTCAGTTCAATTAGCAGAATATACTAAGACTCTTCTATTACAAGCATCAGAAATGCACTCCTTTTGATTGCTGTTTAGTATGACACCAAGGTGTCATCATTTCCCCTTTCATGACAAGCATTTGTGTTGGCTTCAGGTTTACTGGTGATTATAACACAAGCGGCAGACATTTTGTGATGGCTATTTCCAGTTGTCAATTTGACTATCTCTGGAATGAACTACAATCCAGAAATGGAGGGTACAACTGTGATCCAGATCTTGAGGCTGGAAGATACAGGGTTTTGATCCAGATCTTGAGGCATAGTGGCCGTGAAACCTTTGGCCCAGCCAATGTTGTTCACGCCTTTAAGCCCAGGAGACAGAGCTATGCAGATCTTTGAGTTCAAGGTCAGTCTACAGAGCAAGTTCCAGGACAGCCAAGCTTAGTCAGTGAAGAAGTTGAGGGGGGGGGGGGGGGAGCTGGTAATAGAATAAGGGAGGCCATGTTCAAGCCCCAGCAAGCAGTAAAACTTGGCAGCTTCAGCTATGTGGCTCTGGCTTTTAGAGTCAAGAGGAAAAGGGGTTACTTCTGACAATAGATGCTGGTTAGCTAGAGCTAAGAAATTATTGATGATTAAGAAACCAATATCACTGAGGTAAAATCTTCTGGGAAGTATTTTCTGAGAGCACAAAGAAGTTGTGTTCCAGAGATAGCCAAGGTTGTACCTCGTGCTGCAGCTGGACTTGGTAATGTGTGAGAATCACCCAGGTGGTACTTATTTTGAGAGCATAAAAGGATCCAGGAGAGCAGCTGAGGCTTGGCACTGTGAGAGGCCATGGAAGGCCATTGGTGAAGGTGCAGCTTCAGTTGCAGTTGATGGCTCAGGACTGAAGGGGTCATGCAAAGAAGTTGAGGCTTGGCACCATGAAGGGAGCCTATCACAGGCTATTGATGGAGCTAAGTTATAGTGAAAGACCTGAGCATATTGGAGACGCCAGTGCCATGGGATGACCACAAAGCACAGCAGCAACAATGGAGTCAACCTGAGCCAGAGCTCAGAATGGAGGCAGAGCTAGAGAAGTGACCCAAGCCCTTTGGAGAAGCCCAGAAGACAATGTGTGGATCCCAGACACTGGAATAAGAAGCTGTAAAATTGAAGTTGCCTTGGATACCCCAAGATGTTGGAGATGCCAGTGCCATGGGATATCTGCTGAAGAAAGCTACTAACAGGGAGTAGAAACAGCCCAGGAGAAAGAAGTTTGTTGCAGTCAACAAAGATAGAAGGAGTTAGAGATACGAAGAACATTTTTATATTAGACCTGGAGATTCAGAGTTTGGAGTTTTCCCAGCTGGTTTTTGATCTTTCAGTGATCCAGAATTTCCTCACTATGACATTTTTGGAATGGTAACATATATCCTGTGATGTTGGGGTTATGTGATCTGCCTTTTGATTGTGATTTTACAGGGGATTACAGTTAAGCGATTGGATACATCTCAGAAGATATTTTGAACTTTGGACTTTTAACATTGTTGAGATTGTAATAGACTATGGAACTTTTGGAGTTGGACTAAATGTGTTTTGGATTGTAGCTAGGTATGGCCCTCACAGACTCATGCCTTTGAACGAGCCTATGGGAGCAGGGGAGTAGAATGAATGCGCTTGATTATGCTTAGCCTATGGGAAGCAACACTATTAGGAGGTGTGACCTTGTTGGAGTAGATGTGAACTTGTTGGAGGAAGAGAGGGAGGAGCTCACTGTGGGGGGTGAGCTTTGCGGTCCTATGCTTAAGCTCCATCTAGTGCAAAAGAATCAGTCTTCTCCTGGCTGCATTCAGATCAAGATGTAAAACTCTCAGCTCCTTCTCCAGCACAATGTCTGTGTGGATGCTGCCATGCTTCCCATTGTGATGATAATGGACTGAATCTCTGAAGCTGTAAGCCAGCCCCAATCAAATGTTTTCCTTTACAAGAGTTGCCTTGGTCATTGTATCTCTTTACAGTAAGGGAAACCCTAACTATGACACATCTCCTTCCAAGTTTCTTTATAAACCTCACTTTTATTTCAAGTAAACGTCTAAGAGAAGGTTTTCTGTGTCCTCTGGTAATTATATTTTATTTTTTAATAAACTGCCAAATTGTTCCCTAATATGAGATATATGCAATTTTTAAATGTACGTGCCACCACCACCCCCAAGTAGTGAATAAAATTGAAATATTACTAAAAGCTTAAGTACCTGGTAAAATGGAGAGCTGGATACAGAGAAAACAAAAATCTGGAATGAGCAGGTGAATTCTAAGATTGCCAGAGGAGAGGGAGCTGACAGCTAGAGTACAGGTTCGAGGCTGACCTCAGGCTGAAGCAACATCTCGTCTCTCACAGAGGCAGGAATGTGGATGAGAAGGTGGTGCAGAGGTTGGGTTTTGCAGCAGGGAGTCAGGAGGAAGTTTCCAACTTTGAAGCAGAAAATGGAAGAGGGAAAGGGGAATGGAAGTTGGAAGAGAATGGAGAACCTTTGAAACAGACCCTGCAGAGAAGAGTCCTACCAGTGAGAGGAAAATGATGTGGTGCCCATCAGGGCAACCAAAATACTGAATCATTGACATCGAACTGGAAAGATCACCAAGGGGAAGCTAAGCAGGGGCAGCAGAAAGAGGGGGTTGTGGCTAGAAAGGAAGTCCTTGGGGACAGCACTGCTCCAAGCACGGCCCTCTTTCATCGCAGCTTCTGTCCTAGATGGAGCCTGGGCTGGAAACCTTCTCCAATCCCAGCTGTGTGGTCCCAGTAGACACTGCCAATAGGGCAGCCTGGAGGGTGAGCACAAGACTAGGGGTAGAAAAGGAGCAGGCAGCTTCCTGTACAGTTGATCTGGGCTGCTGTGCCAGCTGGGCCTCTCATTGACAGTAGCATGTTCTCCTGAAGGCAGCTTCTCAGCCCAGGTTGCAACTTTCCAGAACTTGAGCCAGACTGAAGACATCTTCCCCAGGACAGTGGTGCCTCAAGCAGGGGTCCTCCTTAGAGATTTGGAGCCTTGTGCCATGAGACTCCTCCTTCCTGCTTTAATGTTACAAGAACTCTGCTCTCTTCCTTCCCTTCCCCAGTAGTCTGTTTGTGATATCTGAAGTTATTTGTGCCTTTCAGTGCCTCAATAGCTGTCAGCTCTACTTTAATATTAAATTCTCCCTATTCAAATAACCCTTGTGATTTCTTTCTGCTGAATGAGCCCAGAGAGAGACACAATCGGATTAGAGGTCTGCAAGAGGAGGCATCTGAGCAAGCGCACTGAAGGCTACATGCTCCTAGTTAAAGCAGTTTAGCACATTTTAACCAGAGACTTGCAGAGTAAGGATGATGGAGCATGCTTTAGTCCCCAAAGGTGACAGCAATGGAGTCAAGGCAAGACCATTACAACAGGAGAATCACAAGCTGAGATACACTGTTTAGATTGTATGCCTGGCCATTGAGGCCAGTCTAAATGATGGCAGCCACAGGATGGAGAGGATGGATGGGATGCAGATCTCAGCAGCCTCTGTGTCTGACGTGGTCTAAAGCTGGGTAATGGGGCAACCAGGACCACAGTTACCAAGCTTCATACCTTATACGTTATAGGGAAAGATTATTTTACTTTATGAGAGTATAAAGGAAGGAGTGTACTTGGGAACTAACGGGTTAAGATCAAAGCATATCTGTCGATCTAATGCAAATGATCAGTAGTTGCTATGAAGGTGTTAAATGCTTTAGATGAATCTGTGGCTGATATAGAACAACATGTGTGGATGTCATGAAATTTATGTCTATAACATAAGCTTCTCATCCTGATTAGAATTCTTCAGAGAGATAAGATAGATGATAGATAGATAGACAGACAGACAGACAGATGGGAAGTAAATGATTGATAGATGACAGATTTTATGATAGATTTAATGACTCTAGAATATCATTACAATCAATTTAAGGTACACTAACTCTACAATATCTCAATTAACTAAAGGTACATAGTCACAACTCACAGCATAGGATATATCTGAAAGACATGCAACTCCAACATTTCTGGGTTCACATTCACAGCTTCATTAGTAACATGCATGATGCAGGCCCCAGAAGAAACACTGTCACACTACTAGGAATTCACAGATTTAAAATAGCAGCTACAGATAGACTCAAGGGGAAAGTCCAGGGATCCAACTGTGGACTACGGGAGTTGCTGATAGGGTAGCTCCTGAGAGTCTGTTGGACTAAACAAACAGTGAGGTAAGCCAGACATGATGGTGCAGAAGTGCAATCATCTCTCTGTCTCTCTCTCTGTCTCTCTCTGTCTCTGTGTGTGTGTGTGTGTGTGTGTGTGTGTGTGTGTGTGTGGTGTGTATCTGTGCATAAATCTTTTAGAAAAACTAAATGTATCTGCAACAGGAGCAGGAGTTAGAGTGTAGCTTTCAGCTTGCGCATCACAATCCCTTTGGGGGCATCAAATAACACTTCCACAGGGGTCACCTATGACCATCAGAAAACACAGATATTTACATTATGATTCATAACAGTAGCAAAATCAGAGTTACAAAGTAGCAAGAAAAATAACTGTATGGCTGGGGCCATCACCACATGAGGAGATGTATTAAAGGGTGACAGCTTTAGGAAGGTTGAGAACTACTGACCTAGAGAAACATGAGGCTAGAGAACTGCCTGTTGAAGCTGGTGGAACCTCGACATACAGAGGCAGAGCACTAGCACTGGAAGACAGAAAACAACACTGAGCTCAGTCCTGTGCCCCACACCCAGCCATGTCTCCATAAGTAAGGTCTCAGAACCACAGATAAAACCCAGTGAGGCAATTACATCAGAGGTCTGGTAATGCCCCCTAACTCACCTGCTGTGTGAGGCTTGGAAGAAAGACATCTTCTTTTCAAATGAATAAGCCACTGAAGTTAGTGAGGGTATGGTAGACATAAACACCAGAGAAATCACAAGTCACTACTGCTACATGCTCAAACCCTATGTCTGAAGACATCAAACACTTTGGCTGCAGGACACACAAATATCAATCTTGAACTGACCAGAAAACTGCCTGCTGGCTCACTCTCATAGCGCTGGAAGGAAGAGATAAGTAAAAAGCACATCAATGGTCTTACCCGGCATTGAACCTGTGAGCTACAAGATGAACCTATTGGACAGGAGGTGCTTAGTAGCGTAATAGTGGTATGCCTGTTATGGAGTAGTCAACTACTTTTTAACTGAATTTGAGGCATGTTCCACATGGCCATGTCTGATATTGTAAACCTTGTCAAAAGTTCATGGTTTGGAAGCGATTGGGCTCTAGCTTCTTATTGTTTTGGTTTTGTTGTTTTGGTTTGGTTTGTTAAATGGTCACATTGTTAAACTATCTTCTCAACATATATATTTAATATATCTTTATATTCACAGATCTGGTCTGCAAACATTGGTCAGGGAAGCTTCTTTTTGCAACACTGATTAATGCAGAGACCCATAATTGAGCAAAGTGTTGAAAATAGGTAGCTATGGCTGCTCAGCTCTAAAGCACACATCTGTATCTATTTCACTCCCCTCTCCCAACGCTCAGGGAGTAAGACAAAAAATGGAGGGGAAAGAACATAAGAGCTGAAGGACATGGCATGGCTGTTGCATGCATGAGTTCACAGCACCTATGGTTATCTGCATAAGTTCAAGCTAACCAAAAGTCCAGCATGGATGTGGGAGGGCTCACAAGACCTCCCTTTTAACTAAGGAGTTTTGGGCAGTTGATGGCAGCTTGGGCAGGGATGACTTTTTGGGGGTTGTGGCCGCTGATAGGTTGCTCATGCTCTGATGGATAGTCCCGCATGTAGGCACAAATGAGCACCACTAATCAGATGGAGCAGGCTATAAATAAACAGACGATATGACGTTGGAAAGGAAATATGTGATGGGGACCAGAGATGGGAGTTGGAGAGGGGAATCAGTAAGCAAGTATGACCATAATACATTATATGCATGTATGAAATCCTCAAAGAATAAACTACGTGCATATCCATAGCTATGTGTATTTATAAAAGGAATCATAGGACATACTGATCCATGTAACACCCAAACAAGTAAGTGGAAAATAAAAGTGATATATTGATTCTGTGGCCCAAGTTGTTAAATTGGGTCAATAAATAAATATAAATCTTGCAAGTTATATTTCTATATTTAGACAAGCATAACTGATAAATTGTTGCTGAAGGGGAAACAGTAGTAATTGTTTTTCTTTGTTTCATTTATTTGTTAGATGATCAAATTCACAAATGAACTGTCTCTCTCTCTCCCCCTCTAATTTATGTGCTGAGCTTCTTCATCATGAACAATTATTATTTGATAAGGTCCATTGTACCAGAAATGTCTGGTGAGAAACCACATTGGTTGAAATTTTTCATTCTTAAGCAAACTAATACGTAAAACCAAAAGTCACTTGAACAAAAAAAATTCACTGTACCTATACGAACAATGCCATAACATTTTGCTGAGACACATCAAAGATTTAGATAAATGAAAAGAATTCTCCAAATATCTTCAATAAAATTGTTTTAAATATTACCTGTGATTGTCTCTAATCTTAGTCCTAAGATTCCATTGTACCTTGGAAGAAAGCTTCTAATTCTGTAGAAGAATCTCAGACCAGAAGCAAGAGATGGGAGAGCTATGAGCTAAGACAAAGGAGTATGTGTTACCATGAGTTACCAGTGTGC
Organism: Rhynchomys soricoides; assembly: GCA_019843965.1. NCBI lineage: Eukaryota > Metazoa > Chordata > Mammalia > Rodentia > Muridae > Rhynchomys > Rhynchomys soricoides. The sequence goes on from JADRCH010000042.1 coordinate 2,678,304, forward strand.
TCGAGTATGTGTCGTGTAGCCGTAAGTTTAATTATTTTTCATACAATGTGTCTGATCATATTGTTTTCCCTCCCCAGCTCCTCCCAGGTGCTCCCCTACCCACTTCCCTACTCACCCAACTTCACCTTCATTCTAAAAAACAAACAGAAACATGGAGTCTACTCTGGGTTAGCCAGCTGTCCTTGGGCTTGCCCTGGAGAACGGTTGAATTTTCTTTTCAGACATGGAACAAATCATGGCATAGAAATACACAGTTCCATGGAACCAATTACAGTGTTCGAAACATAACAAAGAAAACCACCCAAAAGTTTAGAATATGATGAAAATGGACTTTATAAAAGATAATTTGGAGACTATTGCATGGCCATTGAGGAAAAATAGTATTTGGCTTATGTAGTTGAATCCATCAAGGCAAAAGAAATATACTTTTAAAATAAGTTACAAAGATTATGTTATTCAAATGTGAAAAATGCAAAGATTCTGTAAAATATTAATGCCTTTAATTTGTAAAGGAAACTTACAGATAAATACAAAAAGATAATGCCTTCTAAAAGTGTCAACAGTCAAACATAAAAGCTATTCAATTGTGTCAATGGTCAAAGAAATAAAAGTTAACAGCTAATGTGTTGAATACATTGTCTTGTTTAATCCCAATATCAAAAGATGCACTGAACTCTTGAGTCCTTAGAGTGCTCAGAGACTCTGCTCACCAGCATGATATTTTCTGCTGCCTTTATCACATGGAGCCTGGTGGGTGGAGCACAGTAGCCCGACACCATCCCTACATTCCACTTCGTGGGAGTAGGTTGGTTGTTCAGAGTTCTGTATAAAACTACAAATAGAGCCAACATCACTTCAACTCTACACACACAGGCATACACAGGCTCACACACAGGTACACACACACACACACACACACACACAAACACACACACACTCACACAACTTTGATCATCACCGACCATATTTTCATGGTAATAGCTAGCTCTCTGATGACTGATGTCTTTGTTGGCTTGGCCTTAAACATTTGGGCAACACAACCACCAGCCCATTCACCTCTTCCCACTGGCTCCTCCTGCCTAGATTAAGATCCTTCCCCTCTGTGCTAGTCTTTCATCACTACAACAAAATACACAAAAGCAATAATTTAAAGGGAAAAAAGGTTTATTTCATTCATAGTTTCTGAGATTTCAGCTCACAGTCAATTGGCTCCTTTGTTCTTGGGCTATGAGAAGGCAGGGAGTGTGTGGCAGAATATCCCTGGTTACTACATCGAAGTGAGGGAAGCAGGGAAGGACTGAGGAAGGGGCTGAGGATAGGACATACCCTTCCATGGCTCCTCTTCTTGTCCTAGGTTCCAACTTCTAGAGTTTCACCCACTTCCCAAAGTGCAGTCAATTTAACTCTTAGATGGGAATGTCCCTCAATGAAACAGCATTTCTATGACACAGCCACCTCAGTGTAGCTTGCAAGAGCGAGGGACTCAGACTTTCCAGTAGCATTTTTTAATCAAAACCACAATACCACCTCTGGGCTCTGTGGCTAAAGCAGCTCCCGAAACTCCATATAACTCCTCACAAAGTGTCTGGTGTACATACAGGAATCTTGAGGTGGTTTCACCTCAGGTTCCCAGGCCACCAGTCATGAGCATCACTAGCAGACATTAATCTTGATATCTGAGGGTATTTGTCCTGCCTGCTCCAACATATAAGTTGAAGGTTCCAAAGCTCGTTGGTTATAGAAGATTGGTCTCCTCATTTTAAACCACTAGAAACTGAGTCTGTTTTGTTGCCTTGAGCTAGCTATTTTCTCCACCCTGGGTAGACCCTTGGTTATTTGTGGGACACTGAAAGCAGGCCATAAAAGAAGAACTCTTGAAGTTACAAGTGAAATAAACTAAACTCAAGTCCATTGAGACACAAAGAGAATCAGACATGTAAACTTTTAAAGATCCAAAGTCCTATTAAAATTTGGCCTCAGTGGACATCTAGAATCATGTCTCCAGACCTGTGCCATATTCAGTCCAGTTCTACCTTCCAAGGTGTCAGCTTCATTCTGAGTTCTACCTCTTGGTAGCAATATTGATGGTAGCATTTCTGAAGCCAGCTGCTCTAAGCAGCATGTGCAGCAGGAGAGAGTGAGTTCTCATCCATAAAGTTATACAGTGTCTTCAGCTACTCAGTCAATTCATAACCAATCTCCCTTGCCAGGAGAACATCACAGAGTATCTACTGTCCAAGGCTGGGTGTCTGTCCTTCCTACAATCTAGTGGAGAAAATTAAAATCTTCAAGTCACTGAACAGTCCAAAAGCTGTCTCATGCATACTGACATGAACGACATTCTCCTTCTGCTGGTAGTTTATGTCCTGCTCCCCTTGGCTTTCCTTGGGCTTTGATACCCTTTGACTACTGGGGCCCATGGCTGCATAAAGTACTTTTAATCTGCATCTTCCTAAATAAGACCTAACTCCTTATTTTCTGGAACCTTGAGAGTCTGTGTCATGAATATTCATTGTAATCTACATCAGCAATCTTTCACTTAATATATGTGCATTAAACATATTCTATGTGCAAGACACAGGCAACTATCAGACAACAAGGCCAAAAGGGAGGATTAATTTAACTGTTATGTAGAAAACATAGCTTGTATTGATGTGTATTACCTTTGGCAGACAGCCTTACTCACCCCCAAGCGCATCCCTGGCTTATTGTTCTGTCTCCATCGGCCCACTATTAAAGTTCTCTTATGAAGCAGGCAGGAGTCTATGTAGGAATTCATCATTTCTCGGCAGTATGTTAAAGCGTCCAGGATATCTACTGGTACTTTAAGCTCATTTGCCTCTTGGGTCTCAATCTATTCTTCTCGTGGATGTTATTCTCCAAACTAAAACCAAGAAAACAGCACTCTGGCTGGAATTGAATAAGAGTCAATCCATCAACCACATGGTTTCAGAGTGGACAGTATTTATCTCCCAAACATTTACAGGGCTTCTGTGGTGACCAGAGAATTGTGTGCAGAAAGATGGATAAAACCTAAGCCTGGCACTCCAGGAACTTGCCCTCAATGGGCAGAAAAGCATGTCTGCAAATGGATGCACAGTAAAGATTAATGTGCTAAGCATACAATAAGCAGCCCAAGCAAGAAGTTATTGAAATGGTGGTGTTTTCTGGCCGGTCGGGTGCTGCAAAGTGTTGCTTTTGTGAAGCTGGCCCTGTGATTTCAAGGTTGCAAACTAACTATCATGTTCTATAACTTACTCTAACAGCCTCACTTCTCATTGCTAGTTCCCTATAAACTCTGAACTTCCATCCCAAAACACTGACCACCAGTGTTCATCAAAGACTCCAGATGTCCTTACACCTGTATCAGTTACCTGCTACTGCAGTGAAACAAATTACCTCCAAAGTCAGCACACTCTTTTCTTTCCCAGCCACAGTGTATGGTCAGAGTATGGAACAGCTTAGTTGTGAGGTTCTGACAAGGTTGCAGAAAAATGTTGGCTCAGGGTGGTATAATCCAAAGGCTTTGCCAGGTGCGAGAGATATGCTCTAAACTTGCCACATGAATGTTGGGAGGAGGCTGCAGCTCCTTCTAAGCTGTTGGGCAGAAGCAAGTTACCCTCATCTTACAGGCCCCTCAATGTGGTAGCCTGAGTGTTCACACAACGTGGGAACTACTGGCCTTCTCCAGTGAGGAATTCACAAGAGAGGGGATGAATAAACCATATTGGAATTTAACTTTGAGACAGTGTCCTGCCGTGTAACCCAGGCTTTTCTTGTACTAATGAACTTCCTGCATGAGTTTCCTAAATTATGCTGTGGCAGTCATGTGCCACCACTCCTGGAAGCCATGGTGTGGTGGTTTGAATGAGAATGGCCATCATAGACTTATATATGAATATTCCAGTTGGTAGAACTGTTCAGAAGGGAGTAAAAGTTGTGGCCTTGTTAGAGTAGGTGTGTCACTGGAGGTGGGCCTCAAAGTTTCAAAACCCCACATAACACCCAGTCTTTGTCACCCTGTCTCCTGCCTACAGGTCAGGAGGTAAAAACTCTCAGCTACTTCTCCAGTGCCAAGTCTGCCTGCCTGCCTCCTGCCATGTCCAACACCCCCTGCCATGATGGTCATGGATAAACCCTCCGAAACTGTAATCAAGTCCATGCTCAATTAAATGTTTCATTCTATAAGCTGGCTGGTCATAGTGTCTCTTCAGAGCAATAGACTAAGTAACTAAGACAGGAATTGTTATCAGTAGTGGTTCTAAGGGAACAGAATTTTAAGGATGAATTTGTTAAATAGCCGGAGCAGACTTGGCAATTTGACACCTACAGTTACCATACTGACTAGGTGGCAGTAGCCAGGAGGGATGGTACAGAGTTCTTCAGAAGGCAGTATATACTTTGAATCTGCATCCTATAAATAGTACAGTTTCTTCCATAGCCTGGACTCATGAGTCCAAGAATCTAGTAGCAGAAAGAGGAACAGTTCCACTCATTATCACCGCTAGTGACCCTCTAGGGATATTTTTGTTTCCTGTTCTCATGACTTTAAGTTCTATTGGCCTACAAATATTGTTTCTATGGAGGAGCACTCCTGCCTTACAGATACAGCAAACATTCCATTGAACTGGAAGCTCAGATGTTCCCCTGGCCACTTTGGGCTTCTAGTGTCCTTAAGCCAATAGGCTAAGAAGGAACAACATTGTTGGGCTGGGTGATTGAACCAGATCCACCATAGGGAAATTGGATTGCAATGGAGGTAAGAAAGTTTATGTCTGGAGTACAGGAAAGCCTTTAGGCCAGTGATTCTCAACCTGTGGGTCATGACTCCTTTGAGGAGGTCACAGACATCCTGCATATCAAATATTTACATTATGATTCATAACAGTAGCGAAATTACAGTTATGAAGTAGCAACAATATAATTTTATGGTTGGGAGTCACCCCAACATGAGAAACTGTATTAAACCATCGGCATTAGGAAGTGTGAGAATCACTGCTTTAGGACATTGATGGGTGCTACCTTGGTGTGTGACTAAAGTCAATGGGAAACTACAACAAAATAATGCAGGCATGTTGAAAAAGGGCACAGACCCATCAGGAATGAAGGGATGGGTCACTCTTGTAGGCAAAAAGCCAAGACCTGCTGAGGTGCTTGGTCAGGGTGGAGGACATACAGAATGGGCTGTCAGGAGAGTTGTTATAAATACCAGCTAAAGCCATGTGAACAGCTGCAGAATGAGGATTATAACTGACAGGAATGTTTCTGTCATATTCTCCTAGAATGCGTTTACGCAGATATTTGTGTTTTCTTTCCTTTATTTAATTAACACATAGTGTAACATCAACTGACAGAGTATCAGTGGTTATTCATATTTAAGCTACGAGAAACTAAAAGAACGTCCCTCAAGGGACTTTGCCAGCTCTTCTAAACTATACAATGCATCTGAAATTGCACAAGGGATCATTATGTCATGTTAGGCATGACTATAAACTGGTTATTCTTTTCATTTGGAAATTAAGCATGGGATCAGGAGATATGGGTAGGTATCAAGTTGAAAAGGGGTAGTTGTGTGATAGATATTTCTTTTTGTCAGTTTGGTTGTCAATCAGGAATTAACTAAAACACCCAAGCAACTGGGCACAACTGAGGAAATTTTCGTAATTCAGATCACTTAATGTCAGAAGATCCACCCTAAATCACACATTATTATATAGGCACATAATATACATTATGTGTTCAACTGATTTTGAATATTTTTCTTATATAAAGAAAATGGAATAAAGCTTTTGCTTTTTGCCTGCCTACCATAATTCTCACTGGTAACCTAAATATCCTGCTGCTAAGGCATACCTTCACTTGCATTACAGCCTATTTCCTTTGAAATCTGATGTATATTGAAGACCAGCCATAACAGTCAGCCTTGCAGACTTAACACCTACTAGATTCTTGGACTTGCCATCAGGAGACAGCTATGTTGGACTAGCTGGGCTGCAGCCTGTCGTTGCACTGATAAAACCCCCTTTTATATATATAGACTTATTCTCTCAGTTCTGTTCATCTAGAGGACCCATATTTAAATACGTGGTATATAAAATGCATGGTGATTTCTATAACTGAGTCTTCAAAGCCACACACTGATGCTTCAGTTGTGTTCTAGTCACTGAAAGTGAGTTGCTAAGTCAAGCTTATGCCCTGCCGGTAGCAAGAAAGGATATCTAAGAATTGGAGCGTATTTTCAAACCACCATGATACCTCTTTACCCTTGATCCTACTGAACCTACAGCTTTGGGGGTAATGAGGCAAAGAGGTTAAGAACACGTGTTCTTAAGTCAAATGTCAAAATTCTAGACCTAACAGACCTTACAGTGTGACATCGAGCCACTAACTTGGTGTCTTTGAGTCCCCTGTAAAACAATGAACACATCATTATTTTATTTGGTTAGTGGGAGTATTAAGTATATTAATATATTAAGTGTCATATCAATAATACATGCAATATCTATATCTCACTTAGGACAGCAATTAGCAGGCATTATGCATTCAACTGATTTCAAATATTTTTTTCTTACCCACTTTCACATACGATTTGCAAATTTCACTTCATTCAATGTTGGATTTTGCTAAATTTTCAAAATCCTTGCGCAAACTTTTCTTTTTGCAGGTTCTGTAGTGTTTTGACTGTTTTTTATAGCTGGCACTTTCCAAACCAAAATATCACAGCTTATGTGCACCTCTATGTTCCCCCAGTAGATGGTGGGGCCCATGAGGGATAGATTTGTGTCCCCTTAGAGATAGGTTCTGTAGAGTGGGAAAAGAGACAGACTCCAAGATTCTAAGCATCCTAAGGGAACCCCACTTTTGTTTTCTTTCTCTAACCACAAAGTAGAAGGATGAGGAAAAAGCTGATTGATTCTTTAGGAAAAATGGGTTTCTGACCATAGAAACATCGAGTTAACACTCAGTGATTCCCCCATAGGGGCTTAGAGGAAGTTCTTGGAGGGAAAAGCACCTTGGGGACAGGATCCCTTCCACTGAAGTTTTGACACCAGAGGCCCGGGCACTCATTCTGAATTCAAAGTTTCTCAAGGGAACTGTTAGCAGTTTCCACACACTAGAGTACATTTCCAGAAGCATGTGAGTCTGGAAGTCACTTTTATATGGGTGAAGAAAAGTCAAGGGAGGGTTGATTTGAAATTTCCTGAACACCCAAGGGCAGTTAGTTTACTTGGCAAGAATAGCATGAAACATGGCTTCCTTTATTTTCCTGTGCTGTGTGTGTTGAGGGGGAGCTAGAGCCATTTGTTCTATTGTGATGACAAAAGATGCTCCAAACAGCTGCATGTCAACCCCAGTGAACCAACAACTTTCATTCCTCACAGAAGTAGCAGATGTTATTAATGCTATGGTCGAAAAGTAACACTTGAGGTGGGGTGAGGGGTCAGTCAGTTAGATGGTTCAGTGGGTAAAGGCACTTCCCTGAAGCTAAGTCACAGAAATTGCATGGTAGAAAGAGAAGACTAGATCCTAAAATATGCACAATACCTCCACATGCACGGCATGACATGTACATTTCTGCACATGTGCACACACACACAGGCACACGTGCACACATGTGCACATACACACACATACAAATGAAGAATTAAAGAAAGAAATGAATAAATAAATAAATTTTAAGTAATAAATGATACTGAGGCCAAGGTATAACTCACTGAGAAAGTTTTTGCATAGAATTTGTCAGGCCTTGAGTTCAATGCTCACAAAAATAAAGCAAGATTCTTAAAGAAGTTTTATGCATTGTTCTTACAACTCTTCCATATGTGCATCATCTTCTTTGTTGACTGTTAGCTTAAAATTTTGTACCAGCAGATCTATCCATCCTTTTATGCCCCAGCCTGTAACTTAGTAATATTGGAGAGTAGAGTTTTCATTATAGAAGATGCATAAAAATAAATTACACTGGGTATATTGACACATGCCTTTAATCATAAAACTGAGGCAGGTGATCTCCAATGAGTTCAAGACCATCCAAGACTGCATAGTGAGACCTTGTCTTAAGAAAGAAAAGATTTCCAGGAAATCTCTTCTGCTTTCCCTAATCCTTGAACACAGGTTAGACAGTGCTCTCTAGGGCCCTGTACTGCCTTGATTACAATACTTCTTATATATTTTTTTTATTTTTGGATATTTACTTTATTTACATTTCAAATGTTTCCCACTTTGGAAACCTCTATCCCATCCTCCCTCCCCCTGCCTCTATGAGGGTGCTCCCCCACCCACCCACCCACTTCTGTCTTCTCTCCCTAGCATTCCCCTACACTGGGGGCATTTAACACCCTCAAGCCCAAGGGACTCTCCTCCCACTGATGGCCAACAAGGACTTCCTCTGCCACATATGTGGCCAGCACCATGGGTCCCTCCATGTGTATTCTTTGGTTGGTGATCCAGAACAGATTTCCTGGAAATCCATAAACAAATTTTAAAGAGTACTTTTATCAGATCTGGCTCAAAAGAGCAGGCTATTCAGGGCTGGTAAGCCACACTGGCTACTAATTTGGGCTCTGTGTTCATGCTAGTTAAAGTCCTGTCTAGATAGTTCACTCTTAGGCCAACAACACACATAATGCCTTCATCCACAACATCAAGATGGCAGCATAATACCTAGTTCACAGGATTACTGTGAAGATTAAACAGGATGAGTATTTAAAGAATCTTTGAGTTAAGTTTCCATTGTCGTGACCAATACCTTGACTCCAAGAAAACAGAAGAAAAGTTCACTATGGTTTCAGAAGTTGCTATGGTCACTTGGTCCTCCTTCCTGTGTTGAGACAAAGCATCAAAGTGGATAAAAACTGTCCACCTCATGGTAGCCAGTGTCATGTCCCCAATGACCACACTTCCTCCAAGCTGACTCTGTGTGTCAAAGGTTCTGCCAGATCCCAGCAGCCTAGAGAAAAGCCTTCAGCTAATCCACAGATCTCTGGGAGAAGTCCTAGATCCAAGCTATAGAGCACCTTAGTATATAACTCTAAATTAATATAATTTTTTCACTTTAAATGTTCTTTTCCCTGATGTATCAGAAATTGAACTTTGAGGAAACTTAATTATGATGCTACCTATGCTCAGAAATTCCCTTCCTGGGTTGGCACAAGGCTTTTAGTCACTTCATCTATAAGCTATTAAACAAGAGGCAATGTTTAAGAAAAGGAGAGAGAGAGAGAGAGAGAGAGAGAGAGAGAGAGAGAGAGAGAAAAGATGAGGTTGCTACAGTGGAGGTGTGAGAGACAGGGTTGGCCCTGACCCTCCCTGGCCCAGGCTAACCAACTCAGCTACCACCCAGGCCCAGATCTAGGCCTTTGAGTTGGTCCACCCCAACATCTACTCCATCTATGAGCTGCTGGAGCATATGAAAGGGCCTGTCCTGTAGAACCAGAGCCACAGGAGCTCTATGACTCTGGAAAACAACCGTATATCTGAGAGCAGTCCTGCACTGATGGTGTGGCAGAAGGCAGAGGCCTTGAACCAAGCCAATGACTCACTGTAGTGAACATTTGCATGTAAAGCAGCTTGAGCAAAAGGGTACTCTATGTGTGATACACTGCAGCTTCCCATGTCACTACAAAGAATGATGGGGGAGGTGGGAAAGATGAAGAAGAAGAGCAGTGAGTGTGCAGCTATGATGGGTGTGAAAGAAGGATGCAGTTAATGGAGGAATAAGTCAGTACCCAGTAGGATCAGCAGAATGGTGTGCAGTACCCTGGCACTCAGCAAGCTGTCCTGCTTCATGATCACTCCTAATAGTGACAGGATGTTCAAGATGAAGACTGACCCATTTACTGGACAGGACCTCTTCAAAAGACCTCCATAGCCCTTACTTCTCCCAGAGGCCATTCTGATCTGTGTCTCAAGCTTTGACAAAAGGCTATGTTGATGCCTAATGGCCATATTGCCACTGGAGACCAAGCAGAGGTCCTTGGCATGTGCTGAAGCTGGAGACCATGTGGATATTTGTGGTCTGTGCTGTTGCCAGAAATTATGTAGAAACCCTAGATCCATGCTCCTGCTGGCCATAAAGGCCAAGGAAGATACTCCTGCAGTGGTACTGGTGACTCCAGATACCTTTTGGAGAAGGAGGAATATAGAAAGCTTCTGTGATGACTCCTAACTCCATCCCCCCAAAAAATAACAGTTTAAAAAGGAAGCCATCTGTCTCTGACTTTGTTGTCTGCCTTTGCAACCATTTCCTCCAACTGGACTGCCTTGTCTAGCCTTAATAGGATAGGATGTGCTGAGTCTTACAGCAACTTGATATGTCAAGGTTGCTTGATATCTCTTTTCAGAAGAGAAATGGAGGAACGAATAGAAGGTAAAGAGAGGAGGCAGGGGGAAACTGTGGTGGGAATATTAAACAAACAAACAAATGCATACATACATACATGCATGCATATATACATACATACACACACACACACATACATACATACATATATACATACATAGAAGCCATCAAAGATAACTCTTAAAAATTATGATAAGGATGCTGAAGTGTACCTCTCCACAGCTGATGGCTTTGGATAGGGTGCAGGTAGAGAAGGACTCAGCTTTCTTTAAAGAGCTGGCCACTGCAAGTTTGACCATGCTCCAGTGAGTATAGGGGCACCACAAGATGGTCTTGGTTTTTTCTTTAATTTTTTCCCTTTCTTCTTTTTCTTTTGGGGGCAGGTCACAAGGGAGAGGGAACAGACATGTGAGGGCAATGGGGTACATGTTGTCAGATTCCCAAATAATCAATAAAAATATTATTTTGGCAAAAAGAGAGAAAGGAATTTATAAATATAATGCCCAAACTCCTGAAGCCTTTCATAATTGACTTGTATCTCTGAGGATGTCCTGAGATCCCTCTGTCCTTAAGGTGAGTCTTCCAAAGACCCCTACTTACTTGCCTACTCTGTAAAGGCTAAAACTTTAACTTTCTCATCTCATGAAGATGGAGTAGGTGGAGGAATGGGATTCTTTCTATATTCGGTTTCAAGGGCGGACACATGATATGTGCTTGACCTGACTCTTCAAAGCTTTAACCATCAGAGCGCTGAGACAAGTGTCAAGAGTTTGCCATTACCCGCACTTGAAATCCACCACTTTCTTCACTTCCAAGGCATATGCACTTATAAATTATCCCTACCCACTTAAGCCAGCTTGAATTGGATTTTTCCCTTGTCATCACAAGGAGTCATGACCTAATTTCAGAGATGGCAGCCTCCTCTGCCCCCTTGCTCTACATATCAGGCATTCATCTGCACTTTCACCGTGTCTTTTCTTCTGGTGGATAGCAATCTAACCCTTTCCAGATTCTCTTAAAACTGTATACCTTTTCAGTTAAGGGGAAGTAGAATGCTGCAGTAGAAAGGGTAAATAATGGTGTCAAGTTGTGGTTAACTTGGAGTGGGGGATGGGAGGGCAGAGTAGTAGAAGGAATATGGTGAGGAATAACTAACACTAAATAACTTTCCAAGTTGTGTAGGAACTTTCTAGTGTAGAAGCTTTCTAAAATATGCATGCAACTACACAAGAAGAGTGAAGATAGAGTTAAATTATAAAAAAAAATAAAAGTAGTAATGCTCCTACTACTCCATGGGCTAGCAATAAGAAGCCCAGGGCCTGGCATGGGTTTTTTCTTTTGTAGTTGCTGGACAACTAGGTCTTATAGACTCCCAAACATTGTGTGCAATTGACAATGCCCTTGGTTACCATCCAGAGCTTGCCTGCAAGACACTGCTTTTGAAGACACCATATACTTGAGTCATAGAACATGGAGCAATCAAGCTATGACTCACCTGGAAGCTTCACCCTACTGGCTAGCTTTCACCGTGCTTTAAGGTGCCATGTATACTACTGAAGGATAAGGGTAAGCATCAGTATTGCTCCAGCTATAAACCCTGTGAACCACAATAATGTCTGGCCCAGCAACACATGAACCCTAATGGCACAGTGACATGGGAATAACTAACCACTTTCTTATTGAACTAAAGTCCCATTTCAAAACCTAAAATCCATACCTGGTACTAATACTGGGGCCAAGATCATGTGGTTAGACAGGGCAGATGCCCTAAGGGAGAACCTAGTACCATCATTCTGCTAAATGGACATAGTATTAAACTGACTCCCAATAACATATACCCACAGATCAGTGTATATATCAACCCTCATCAAAAAATTTCTAATCACAGTAGATAGAGATTAACTGAAGGATACACGAGTGACTGAACTGTGGAGAGTAAAAAACTGTGGAATGCCAAGCTCTAAATAGAACATGTATCCTTCACCCCTCCCCCAAAGGCTCAGGGGTCATTGCAGAAGACAGGGTGGAAAAGCTATAAGAACCAAAGGCAGTGGATGTTGACAAAGAAACTGTGTTTTATGGACACACCTGGGCAGCTGCACATAGGAAGTCACAACAGTTGTGACAGCATGCTCAACACCTGTGCATGCTTAAGCCACACCATATCCCAAGGAGCTGGCCATGAAGTCCCACCCCTAGCCAAAGAACTATTGGCAATTCCTTAAGAGTGTGAGTCAAGCACACTCCAGTGGAAGGCTACATAGCCAAGAATGTTTAGGCTACACAAATTACACTAGATGTGAGAAGGAAGGAAGGAAGGAAGGGAGGGAGGAAGGAAGGAGGCAGACAGAGAGAGAGAGAGAACCCAAATTGGTATAGAAAGGGAGTGAATATTGGAGAATTTGAAGGAAGGGAATGACAATCCATGATTTTTAAAAAAGAAACTGTATATTTACAAATAAATTTTATAGTTACTTTAACTAAAATGTAGGAGAAAGAAAATTCATATATATATGTGTGTGTGTGTGTGTGTATATATTTTTGGTTTTTCGAGACAGGGTTTCTCTGTATAGCCCTGGCTGTCCTGGAACTCACTCTGTAGACCAGGCTGGCCTTGAACTCAGAAATCTGCCTGTCTCTGCCTCCCAAGTGCTGGGATTAAAGGCATACGCCACCACTGCCCAGCAATTCATATAATTTTTAAAAGAAATTTAATGCAATATATCAGAAATCTTAAAGTATAAGCTTGTACACTGTGCCTGAAAACTTCAACTTTTACAGATCCAAACCAGAGATGCTAAATACTGGAGCTTGAAATAAGGACACTTGGTAAGTAAGGACAGATAAGAATCCCAGTTCTCAGCCTGCCAGGTCTCAGAGTAAAGACTGGCATATAGGAATGAGGACCCTTCGGATTCAGTGGCCCTGGAGACACCAGGCTCTCTTGCCACTCTCAGAAATGCATTGTTCCCTACCCCAGATTGTTGCTGAGTTACTATTTCCTTGCTGTTTGTTGACACTGTTGCTAATAAAGGCCCTCTACTCAGCATCTATATTTTGGTAGCTTTTGCTTAATTATGTCTTCAATTATGTGAAACTACAAAGTGGGGTTCTGCCATCTTTCTAGAAGTGTGGCATTCCTTGCCTCATACCTACCATGAAATCTGTTTGGCTAATGTACAGTTTCTAGTTCCTACTAGCTCCTTCCCCCACCCATGAACACAGTGAATAAATAGGTAAAAAATAGCTCTTGACAACCTCTGCCTTCTATTGACCAATAACCTGTATTGGTAAAAGAAGGACAGCACCCCCTTAAAACTCAGGGTTCTAGAAAATACAATCTTCAGGTTGGCCTGAAGTCTCAATAAAGATCCATTGAATTATCATAGAAATGGAAATTGCTTAGGAATGCACCATCAACCAAAACACACACACACACACACACACACACACACACACACACACACACATTTGGTCACATGGTACAGAAACTATGATGAGTCTTTTAGCTCCAGACTAAAATAAATGGAGCTCATCTTTGTAAGAAGCCCTTAAATTCTTTGAAGTATCTTTCTTTCTGGAGCATCCAAAGACTGAGATTTTACAATTTCTGTAATAATGTTTTGACTACTCTAGAAAACTTAGCCTTCTGTTTTACAAGAAACAAGTTCTTTCATGGAAATGCTGCTTGTGTATGAAATATCAAATAAAAAACTGTAATGTAACAGTTACCAAAAATGGAAGCATTACCTCCTAGAGGGAGGTTCTTTGAGACCTAGAATTAAAGTCAACTCACAAGTCTCAGGAAGCCTTGAAACTTACTAAATGTATAAGACATCTCCCCCAGGAAGGAAAAGCAGTAAAGACTGCTAAGAAGAGACTCTGCAATGGAAAACTTCCTTTACGTTGCTCTGAGAGCTCCTGGATGCAGGTTTTATGAATTGTTGTACATATTATGTTGGAGTTTTGCTGCTGCAGCTGTATTTAAGTAATTTTTGCTCCTATAAGCACCCATTCAGACTCCCATAACTCCAACAAACTCATGAGCTCACTAAGCTGGACTTGGTAGTATCACTACTTTAATCTTGTCACAGGTTCCCTTTCTGAGGTGAGTAGACATTGTCCATGTCTCCCAAGGCATTGGGTTATACAACGTAGATACACTGAGAACAGGGGTAGAGGACACCTTAAAACTTGCTATCTCCCATGTTTTGATTGTCTTTACAGTGAGAGAACAATCCAGTCTCTCTCTCTCTCTCTCTCTCTCTCTCTCTCTCTCTCTCTCTCTCTCTC
>JADRCH010000042.1:2692948-2731806 GCA_019843965.1 Rhynchomys soricoides
CTCTCTCTCTCTCTCTCTCTCTCTCTCTCTCTCTCTCTCTCTCTCTCAATAGTTCATAAGGGAAATTCAGTAATTCTGAATTAGACCACCCCATCTTTGCTGTTTCCATGACAGCAAAGATCTCTTCCAAGTATCTTTGTCCCTGTAACTAATTCAGTCCTGTGAACCACCAGGTGGAATAAGACCAACTTCCCATATCCTAAATTTTCAAAGATTTAGATGCAATGATGTGATCATTCCTTCTTTAACTCATACTCCAGTCTCCAAATGATGGTCACATAATAGCAACAGTGCCCAGGTCAAATGGTCTCCCACCCTTATCCTGCTCTAGAACATGGAAAGCAATCTTCTTGTTTATTGGACCCAAATGAGGGACTTAGCTGGCAGGAAAGATGATTCTTTCCTCCAAGTAAATCATGCCTGAGGAACGAATGAGGGAAATGTCAGGCCACAGAGCACTTGGCTTCTCTCTAAAATTGACCAAAAGCTCCTCAGAAACTTTCATCTTATAACTCGGTGTTTCCTGACTTGGACCGGCATCCTCTAGCCTCTGGTTCCCTCACAGCTACTGTTCTAATCTTTGTTGTCACCACACCCAAGGTAACCATCAATGGTGATAGATAAGTTAATTAGTTTTTGTGGTAAGCATTGTATTATATTTATACTATGCATTAAATAATCACACCATATACCTTTAATATATATTATACTTATTTGTCAATTATATAGGTTTCAAAAAGAACAGAACAAAGGTGTTTATAAGAAAACAGTAGAAAGTATCTAAAAATTTAAAATTTTAAAATTGTTATCTTCTATGATAGGAAATGTATGTAAATGATGTTTGGATTAAATTTTTGAGACATTAAGAATAGGTTCCCACTCTTAAGTGATACAGAACACATAAACAAAATACAGCATTTAGACAAGACCCCCTCCCACAAAGAAAGGAACCAAGATAGGAGAAAAGCATCAGGTTAGTGGCAGCTGCAGTTTTAGAATTCTGGATGATGGATAGGCTTGCTGTTGTTTTCTTCATCTGTCTTATAATTTTAATTCCTCTGTGATAAATGCATATTGTTTTGAGAACTCAAAGTTAATAAAGTAGATTTTTATACTATACTGAGTTGGAAAAAGCCACGGACCTTGGAGTCTGGAGTCTGACGCCAGCTCAGATTCTCATTCACATGGACCTTAACCATCCACTCTGCTCCTCTGTGAGCATTCAGCTCTCCAGTGGGCTAGCAGTACCTACCTCAAGAGTCATGCCAGACTTAAAAGAGCTGATGTTAATGTCCAGTGCTTAAGGCTGCCTGGTAATTCTTAAATAACTGAAGAACCAAAGCTGTGACACAAAGAACAGGAATAGAGGGACTCCTCCAAAGACTCACTCGGAAGTAGCTTAAAGCCTCCAAAATCCAGAGTCCTTCACTGTGAAGCACATGTACCAGAAGCAACTATATCACAATATAACAAGGGTCCGTGAGAGAGAATAGGAGGTGGCCATCTGAAATGTGGGTGCCAAAGCCTATGTACTCACGTTTATGTAAAGAATATTTTATTGAAACACGTACAGCCACTTAGGCATTGTCTCTGGCTCCTTTTGTGCTACAAGGGTGCACTGCCTCACTGCAAGTAGCTGATGGTGTCCCCCACTAGCTAAACTGCTAGAAGTGTGCCAACCCCTCAGACAATGTATGGAAACATCTAGCGCAGTTCCTGTTATTGAAAAGACAATGCTATTATCATTATTACCATTATTATCGACTAATTTCTTTGCTTGGAAGCAATTCTGAAAAATCTCATAGCTTGGCCCTGTTTCCCTCAGCATTAAACACAATTAGTCTCAGTTGGATGAGTCATTCTTGAGAGTCACTCTTAAAACCTGTCAAAGCAAGCGTTCCCAGGGAAGCCCTGTGCTGTCTAGTCCCTGCATGTGCATATCTGTCACCACCTTTAGGATGATAGTTTTGTCCTTGTATCTGTTGTTTCAATACCTGGTCAAATTCCTCTCAAGATAAAGACATTTCTAGCATTCTTGCCTTGACAATATTATGCAGTCATATCACACTTTCTTCTGCCCAGGGTCATGTGACCCCAATTCCTTTGTTTTATTACTCAAGCAGTGTCTGGGGATAGGTATTATGGGCTGTAGAAATTAAGACAATATAGACCAGGAGAGAGGCAAGGATCCGGAAACTGACCTCTCGATACAGCTAGACCATTCCCACACACAAAGTCAGAAGTGTGTAACATCTTCAGGCTACATATGAGTGATGATGTCATCATCTAAGGATGCACAGTGCAGTGAATGTGATGAATTATGGGAAAACAGATGGCAAAATACCCAACGTCAATTTAGCAGCATCTCCATTTCATTTTTATCAGAAACCTAAATAAATACAGTTGATTGTTTCATAGATGGATAGAGTGACGTAGAAAGATCTAAACTGGACTGGTTCAAAGTGCAATAATGCCTGGCAGTGCTGGTTCTCAGATGAGGACCAGGTGGAGGGGTGCACATATGAACTAGAATCTGCAAACTAAAATGCCAGGGGCCAGACTGTAATTGGCAAATAAAATCACAATTGTTATGTTCAAAAGGTTGCAAGAAAATTTCAAGGAAAACCACAGGTCTCAATTTTCTAAACATCATCAATTAATTCCCAATTTCCAAGCAATGTTGTGTGAGCCAGATTGTATACATCTGCCAGATAAATCAGGCCTAGACGCAGCAAGTGTGCACCTCCTATGTATCATTGCTTCAATCTTCAGTGTGAAGACCAATCATTGAGAGCCTTTTAATAAGATAAATTCTACTCTGAATACTTGGGATAATACTTGAGAGTTTTTATTTCCAGCAAGCTCCTGAAGGATGCCCATGCTAGGTCTCTGCAATCCACACAGGGCTTTAGACATATGCTTGTAATTTGTAAACACCCAGAAACATCACTGAGTAGCTTGTTAGGGATGCATTGTCTCAGGCCATGCTGAAAAAGACTGCACCTTAGTGAATCTGTACCCAAACATGACCTGTAGGCATTTCTTATGTGCATTCAGGGACCCTGTCTTAGGTCAGTTGTTTTCTACCTTGAAGAACACTGAAATTATTGCAGGAGCCTTAAATATGCTGATGTCTATTTTAATCACTCTTAGAGCAAGACACCAGGATTTCTTAAACTTCCAAAGCTGGTCCTAATATATGGGCAAGGTTGAAGATTAGAGGTGTTTTTATTAGATTCCTCCATGTATTATATTTCTCCCAAGTTAGAGAAAGAGAAGAGCAGTATTTGAGCAGTAAAGGTGATTTCAACTAAAGTCTGTGGGTTGGGTTGCATACACTAAAAGTCAATATGTGCTTGTTCAGCCTGTGTGTCCGGGAGGAAAATGCCAAGAGGTGGCACAGAATGGGAACCATGACTCTATCCAGGTCCCAAGGAGCCAACATCACTGTTTTTTGGATGCTTCACAATTCTTCCCACAGCGAAGCTTGCCAGGAAATGAAGCCAGCTCCACGCTTGGCCACTTGGAGGATGATAAGCAGCTGATGCCTAGAGTGGCCAATGGCCAAAGTAACTGATCCACAGACAGCCCATCTGGTCAGGCGTAGAGACCTGGCTTTGGTGCCTAGCATGGTTGCATAGTTAAAATGCCGGGCACTCTGTTTTCTGGTTTTATAAATTAATTGGTGACCAGTTTGATGTTCCAAATAGCAACAATAACCACAGTGGAGATGGCTACCTGACGTCTACTTCTGAGTGGTGTCCAAAGGCTCTGGTCTGAATTGCAGTCTCTAAACACCAATGGAGCACAGGAGAAGGTGGAACAGGCCCAGGGCTTCCACTATAAGAAGCCCCAAAGCAGATAGGCTTGCTTCCAGCACAAAACTAGCCAAAAAGGACCAGAGCAAGTGCAGTTCTAGGGCCACCAAGCTGACAAAGGGAAAGAACAGCAATGAAAGCAGATGATCCGCAAAAGAGACGAAACAAAACACAGCAAACAGGTTTTGGAGGCAGACTCTGGAAAGCATCCCAGAGGTCACTAGGATGCAGGTGGATGCAGATGATCATGAGATGCATGTGGCTGAGTTGATAGGATGGGAGCCTATTTGGACAACAGCTCTCATTGCCTCTTTCCATGACTGTCAATTGGTCAACAAATATTTATTAGGCCTCTAATATGGGCTAAGCAATGGGTGGAGCTGGACTGGGGTTCTTTAATTTTATTTGTGAATAATTTGACCTTGAACTTCTATAGGTTCAGTCATGTGTTCTACAATATTTGTGAACAGAACCTCCAGCATCATAGATTGTGTGTTTAATACCAAGGACATCTTACAAAAGAAAATATTATACAGCTACTACCTGCATGGAAAATATCTGCTTGTAAGAAAAGCAGACCCTAAACTAGCAAACAAACAACATAAATCAATGCCAGGTGGTATGCAGAACAGGGTACTCAAGAGAAAAGTTTTTTAAAACAGTTTTATTCATGCACGCAGTGCATTTGATCATGCTTACCCCCATTGTACAGCCTTACTCCTTCCCACTCCTGCTAGCTCCTTCCTCTCCACCCTTCTGACTTCAACACCATTTTTTGTGGCCCACTGAATTTAGAGTAGCATTTGTGGGCATGGCTAGGGGTTATTTACTAGAACAAGGGCAACTTACCAATGGCTACACCACTAAAGAAAATTACTTCCTTCTCACAGCAACTATTAGCTAACAAAAAGTTCCTCCAAGAGAGGTGGGGCCTTGTGAGCTCCTCCCCCATCCATAATGGAATGTTGAAAGGCCCAGGTTTGTGTGGGTCTTCTGCAGGTAACGATAGCTTTGTTCTTGGTTGCAATTGGCATGGCAGGTCCAGAAGAGAAGGAATCTCAATCAATCTCTCTGTGTGTCTCTCTCTGTCTATCTGCCTCTGTCTCTGTCTCTGTTTCTTTCTCCTTTCTAACAAAAATACCATTGAATGTGTTTTGTGTTGGCTCTCTACTGCTGGGCATAAGGACTGCCCTTAAGTGTACTTAATGTGACCATAGGAGAAAACTAATTTTTCCTTTGCAAGTGAGTGTCAATCAATGGGAAAGGGATAGTACATTGGTTAGGGATGGAAACTCCTGTCCACCTCCCCCTCTTAGTACTGGGACCGCCTCTGACTTGAACCTGTGCAGGTCTGGTGCATGCTGCCACAACCTCTGTGAGTTCATATGTGGGTTAGTTCTGCTCGGTCTGGAAGACATGGTAAGAAAACTTTTCTTAAAGAAAATGTATTTTTCAGAGATGTGAAGATGATTGTCTAACAAATTAACATTTGAGTTGAAACTTGAAGAGAGAACAGGAGCCAATTAAGTCAAAGCTGTGGTGTACCCCCAACAAGGAGACACAGTGTGCAAAGACTCAGAGATGGGAAATAGAAAGGAGGTTAATATAGCTGGAAGTTTGCGAACAAGAAAAAACTGGCTCTTGCCAAGCCTTGTGTTGGTACAAGGGGCTTGGTTTTTATTCAAAAGAGATGAGACACAAATTCAAAGCTTTAAGCAAGCAAGTGGCTGATGAGTAAGGATAGGAACATTCTTCAGACTATTAGAAGAAACAATGCCCCTGCTACCTCCAATAAAAGGGAGATTTACTTGAATGAACATCTTTACCTGAGTAGGGGACATTAAGCTATCCAGGCAGTGACTGACTAGCTACTTCTCCACAGTGTGATGCGCTCACCTACATTTACTTAGGTTCTGACCCTACAAGAATTTACAGGACCTGTGCCCCCTCTGATTCCCTTACCTAAATGGTCCAGCCAGGACCATCTGACACAACTAAGTTTCCCAAATCAAGCTTTGCTTGATTTGGCAAAATCAGCTTTGTGTTTGTCTAAGTTATTATCTCCAAGAGGAGGAACAAACATGCCAGTGTGCTCTCTACACACCTGTACATCACAGCAGCTTCAGTAACTTCTCCTCAGTGTGTTCTCTGTGTGTATCTGAGTAGCAGAGTGACTGACTTGAAATGAGCACCCAGTTAGCATGTGTGCGCTGTGTCTATCTATCAGTATAACTGCAATGGCTAGAATTGCATGCTCTCTCTTTCCTACACTCCCCTCATTCTCAATCTCTCCTGTGTAAGTAGATCTGTGTGTGTCTGTGCGTGTACGAGTGGGTGTGCATGTGTGTGTGTCTGGGTATATCTATGTATAAATGCAGAAGTGGCTAGGGAGCTTTGATTCTATTGTTCTAAATCATTCCTAACAAATGCATAAGAAGAAAATGAGCACTTGGACAAAAGGGAAACTTCATACACTACAAAGAGGGTATAAAAGATTTCAGCCACATTTGAAATCAATATAAAGATTTCTCAAGAACTAAAAGTAGGAACTTGAGAGATGGTTCAGTGGTTAAGGGTTAAGTGGGTGGTTCACTGGCTGCTCTTGCAAAGGGCCCAGGTTCAGTTCCCAGCCCCCACATGACAATTCTCAACCATCTGTAACTCCAGTTCCAGGGAAGCCTATGCTTTCTCCCAGGCTCTGGACGCTACACATACATGATACATGCAGGGTAAACATCCATACACATACTTTTAAAAAATTTTAGAAGAAAGCAACTAAAAATAAGTCTTCCATATAACTACCAATATTACTCCTGGCTATTTACACAAACTTCTCTGAATATATATATATATATTTGTGTGTGTGTGTGTGTGTGTAGATAGATATTAGGGGTTGTTGTGGTTTTTTTCTCTTTGAGACAGGGTTTCTATTTGTGCAGTCCTGGCTGTCCTATAACTCTCTCTGTAGACCAAACTGGCCTCAAATTCACAGATATCTACTGGCCTCTGTTGCTGAGTGTTAGGATTAAAGGTGTCTACCACCACCAAAGTCAGTATGTTTTTAGATACTTGCCTGTCAGTGCTTACTACAGCACTATTTACTTTAGCTAAGTTATGGAAATAAACTAGGTGTCTAACAACAGAGCAAATAGATGGGGGAAATGTGGTATATATGCAATGGCAATATTTTCAGCTATACTGAAGAATACAGTTGTGTTGTGTACAGGAAAATAGGTACAACTGAAGATAACCACATAAACAAGTTAAGCTAATATCAGAAAGACAAATATACATTTTCTTTCATTTGTGGTTCTTAGGTTTTATGTTGCTACATACACACACACACACACACACACACACACACACACACAATGTGAATCTATGCCTAAAATTGTATAGGGAGACAAAGAGGTTTAACAGGAGAGGGGAGCATCAAAGAAAGTGGATGGGGGGTAGATGAAAGAGAATATGCTCAGCATACAGTAAGTTCTTGTACAAAATCTTGAAAATAAGAATCACATCTAAGTGTGACTGTTGAGTATCCTGCACCTATATTTTTGGATTACGTACTGTCTTACTACTATGTGTTTCTGTCTAAACACATAATATCCTTACTAACTTTCCTTAGTAAAACAAAATATAGAAGGACTGGAGAGACAGCTCAGCAGGTAAAGAGCATTTACTGCTCTTCCAGCAGATATGAGTTCAACTCCTGTCAAGTGGCTCACAACTGTGGGAAACTCCAACTGCAGGGGATCCAACACCTGTGCTGGTGCTTGCTTTCATGTGCATATACCTACCTACAGATACACAAACATACGCATAATTACAAAACAATAAAATAAAATATTTTTTAATAATCAAGTAAGAAAAGTAGGAAATTCTGACAAAGTACTGCATGCAAGCCCTTCACTTAGTATGTAAATATGTAGAGTGCACACTATATAGATCCTAGAATCAGATCCTTGGTTCTGAGTCAATGAAGAGATTGACTTCTGCAGCAGTTGAGTTGGATTTAGGATCTCCTCTCTGCACACTCTCCAAATTATTTTGAAAGCATCACTGAATTTTCATTTTCTTGGTGTTATCTTTCTATATATTCTATGTATTTCCATAATGAACTAACCATAGAATAATGGAATTATATCTAACATCTCCTTTAAAACACTCTTGACTGAGTTTGTAGGGGATCTATTTCTTAGGTATTTGGCCAGAAGATCCATAATACTGCATGATGAGCAGATTCCAATGGAAGGAGCAAATAAAGACCAAAACCCACTGTCATGGAAAATTAGGAATAAAAAATAGGAAGGCAGCATGGGAGATGTCCATTCCTCTGTGCTTCCAAAATGTAATCTTAGCCAAGCATCATCAAAAAGCATCAAAAAGTAGCCAGCCTACTGGAGCTGAGGGAAGCTTGGTCAAACTGAAGGAGATGGAGATGGAGGGAAGGCTCAGTGGTAATATGTGGACTTACATTTTTCAAAACAAACTTTAATAAGGGTTCTTAAACACTTCAACCTCCCTTATAGCTCACCTACCAAAGGTAGGGGAGAAAAATGGCTAATAGGACAAGGGGGATGTGGACCTGTTTAGAAATAGTTCCTTGGAGTGATTCCAATCTTTGATGTCAGCAGTCCAGTCCACTAGCAAAACACCAAATACTAATCATCATTATCAGCAGCAGCAGCAGCAGCAGCAGCAGCAGCAGCAGCAGCAGCTCCATCCAGAAGAAACTACGAAGCTCTGCCGATTGGCATGAATCTGCCGGCTGAAGTGGCAAGAAGCAGCTGGAATGCCTCCAGAAGTTCTTTGTCGTGTTTCTCTTTATGAAATCACAACAAATGAAGATCAGCAAAGAAAGCAAGGCAAACTAATGCCAGAATGTCATATGCAAAGATCAGTGTCTGCAAAGCCCAAGGAAGACCAGCAAAGTGAACCAATGGCAGAACGATGTCCACTGTTGGGTTATGTTTATACTTTTCTTCCAAACATCATGTGACCTCTCAAGTGTCCACTCCAGCAAAACATCACATGCCCTTTCTCCAGACAGCTTCCAGAAAAATACCACATATCTGTTCTCAGAAGAACATTCTCTGATAAAACAGTTTCTAGAAAAACATCACATGACACAACTGAGTCCCCAACGAAACCAGAAATTCCCACTTCAGTAAAGTGCTTGCCTTGCAAGCAGGAAGGACTGAATTCAACCTCCATATAAAGATGCCTGGAGTAGTGGCAAGCACTTGTAATCCCTGTGTTGGGAGGGCAGAGGCAGGATGATTCTTGGGATGGCTGGCCAGTCACTCTAGCTCAACTGGTGAGGTCCAGGCCAAAAAGATTCTGTCTCAAAGGAGATGGACCATGTTCCTGAGAATAATTCTACCTAAGGCTATCCTTTGGCCTCCATACCTATGCATAAATACATGCATACATGCATACCTGTCCACATTCATGAATGCATACACATACATTAAAACCAATTTTAAAAAGTGCAGGATGCCTTCATGGTGCCCTTTGTTAAAGAAGACCTGTATAAAGTGCCATCCTTATTATTAATTAGAGGGGATTCCTATGAGAAATTATGTTACTTGATGGACACTCCTAAAGCCAGAGTTGTTATAGGAAAAACTGATTCCTACAATCAGAGTCAAATATTGACCTCCAATAGAGCTAGCTGGATACATTAAACTCAAAGGGGGAGAATAAACCCCCTCTTGCACAGCTGGAAAGTGTGGTGGACAATGGAAACTACAACAACAGGCTTTGTCTCCTTTTGAGAAGAGATGAACACACACTTGGGTTGGGAGAGAATGGGCCAAACAACTGGCTACTCCTTAATAATCTCTGTAAGATGGTTTCTGACCCGCCCCACATCATGTTCTAACACTCCCATCCCCATTCCCCATCCCAGCCTCTTCCCCAATCTGTGTCTGGAACACAGCTTCTTCTCCTGTCAAGTGTTTTGCCCTCGCTAACAGATCCTTGGTATTCCAAATCAGCCTCCTTTTCAATTGCTCAAATCTCAGCATACATGTCATCTCCCTCCAGGTGGTGGTATTTCCTTCTCACATCAGCCTGCATGGTGCCCATTGACTCTGGCTGTACAATGGCCCATCTGATCATTGGCTTTCTCTCTGTCCTAACACACATGTGATGGGAGGAATGTCAGGGCCATTGGTGTCTAGAACAGTGCCCAGCCATATGGTAACTGTTCAATAACTACTATTTGAATGAAGAGCAAGTCTGGGAACTTTAGAAGTGATCAGGAAACAAAGCAATGCCTGAGGCATATGGCTAGGCATGGCAGCATACCTGAATGCCACAGGAGGAGCATAAGTAGAAATATCATGAATTGAAGGGCAGAATGATCTATATCTTGTGGACATTGAGCCTGGAACATTTTTCAACTATCCCATTACAAGATCAAAAAAAGGAAGTTCTAAAATGTCAAAATTGTTCCTGCATAGTTGTCACCCTTTGTACTGCACCTGAACTAACCAGAACCACCCTCTTGTTCCTCATTTTCTAAGAAGACAGGGGAGTACATAGCTTGTAGGGTGGTTGAGGGAATTAAGTGAGTCAACGTATTATGTGATTAGATGTCTGGCACCTAGCAAAAAAACAGTAAGCAGATGTTAGTTAAATAGGAATAAAGATTTTCTTTATCCTTGCAGGAAACAGTATGTTCTCTGCAGTCCAGATCTCTACCTGCTCCAGGAACACCTTTCCACACACAGACACAAATGCTGTTGAAGTCCACTGTCTTCAAAAAAAGATTTGGGGCTGTTGTGCTGTACAGACAGCAAAGAAAGACTCTCACTAAGGCATGGGCAAGATGGGAGGGTAACCTCACACCGAAAGGACATAGGTGAGGCATGGTTTTCTCCAGTCTGGGATGCCTACGTGGCACCTAGGGTCTGGAGCTACCATGATGAGCCCTGATCTCCCCATGTCACGCTTCTCTTCTTGGTTTCTGGATGGTTCACCTGTTCTCTCATCTCCACTGTGTTGATCTTATACCATAGCCCTCGAGAGACTGTTTATCTCATCAGTTCTCTTTAACTCCCAAAACACCTGATGGAAGCGAGCTAAGAGAGGGTGGATTCATCACAGTTTCAGGGTCCATCACGGCAGAGAAGAAATGGTGGTTGGAGCACATCAGTCCACTGAGGTGGGAGCTTGCAGCATGGCTTGTTCTCATCTTAGCAGATCAGGATGCTGAGAGCAGAACTGGAAATGAGGGGGACTATAACTCACAAAGGCACACCCTTAGTGGCTTGCATGCAACAGCTAGACAGCATGCCTTAAAGCCACTAGCTGAGGACCAAGTACTCAAATGCGTGAAAGTGTGATAGATACATCCAAACCATAACAATCTTCAAATCAGCAATGGCTTGAGAGGTGGAAAAAGAGCATTTACAGTTCAAAACACTCATCACCTACCTTATACATGTTTTTTGTTGACTCTGCAGAAAGCCTCGGTTTGAATCCCAGAGCTTTCTGGTCATAGCTAGAAGAACTGATGCCTCAGTTTCTCCATTCTCATGAATCAGTATCTACACACTGCTGTTTACAAGGCCATTGGTTATCATTTCAGATGCATTATCTCATTTAATCTTCATAAACAAAGCTCTTAAGGATGATTCTTATTTTATAAATCAAAATATTCAAGTCAAAAAAGTTAAATAACATTCCTAAGTCCATCCATCCAATTGACCAATGGTCAACTGCTGAACCATCTCTCTATTCCTGTAAATTGGAACAAGCAGCTTTCACATTAAAGCTAATCTTCACACAGGCATTTAGCTTGTCAGCTTGGTCTTTAGACAGTTCTGTGGGTCAACTTCTGTACCTTCTTTCCATCTACCTGACATTCTCAGTGGATGCATGTGCCACCATGTTTCACAAAACTAAACCCAAAGGGCAGCTGAACAGAACTGCTTGGAAGCAAGCTGCAGGTATTCTTAGCCCTGACATTCAGCAAGGAGCAACAAAAACAAAGTCCCTGACTCTCAGTAATCAGTATGCATCTTGAAAAACAGATAAACAGCTTAAAATGTAACAAAGCAAATACTAATAAATGTAATAAGGAAAGATAAAGCCGGGTGGACCACAGAGCCCCTCAACTTCTCTTAAGCCCCCGCTCACTGCTTTAAAGCAGTCATGCCTTGTGACCCACCATCTGACATCAGTAGTCTTTCCAAGTGGCCAAGAAATTTCAGAGCAGATAGGAGAGTAACACTTAAAAAATCAACTCTGCAGAACAGATGGCTTAGTTATTCCATGCCAATTAAATCAACGGTTCAGCTGTCTGATCCATTGCTCAGTGATCAAGCTGCAGAGCCTCTTGTGCTAGTGCAGATATCTGATTTAATGTAAAAGATGCTAATGGAGACAGCTGTGAGGGTCACACCGACAATACTGAGATAAAGAAATTATACAATAGCCACACAAGGAGGCAAAAGAGCAAGTGGAAATGGTGGGATAGTGAGTGACGGGGCACCAAAAAAGCCTTAT
Source organism: Rhynchomys soricoides (assembly GCA_019843965.1). Classification (NCBI taxonomy): domain Eukaryota; kingdom Metazoa; phylum Chordata; class Mammalia; order Rodentia; family Muridae; genus Rhynchomys; species Rhynchomys soricoides. Next base: position 2,705,287 of record JADRCH010000042.1, read on the forward strand.
GTAATTAGAGTGATTTGGGGGGTGACAGTATTCAATCCTCTTAGGCACATCTTACTATATTGATGCATGTACTTTGTGCCAGATTCCACTAAACACTGCAAAGTTGGAGGAGGAGCTCCGATGATACTTAAGACACTGTTCCTGCCTCACAGAGGCTCAAAGTCTATAGCTTGAAAAAGACTCAGAAACAGACAGCTATAGTCTGAAGAGCCAGGATAAGTAGGCAGCAGTATGACTCAGGGTATAATCCTGTTTCTTCCCAATTCTTAATAAGTAATTCAGATGTAATAAGATCTATTTGGTCTAAGATCAACAAGGCTCTGGCACCACACATAGTATAACTTAACACCAGAGCTTGTGTGCTATAAAATAACCAAGGTAAGACAACCATTATCATCTTAGAGGGGACACAGGGGAAGGCTGCCAATGTTTGTGCTCATAACATAGAGTCAGTCCTACCTCCTACCTCAGTCATCCTGAGAAGAAAGAAATCCAAGATAGGACCTGAGGGTTTAAGAGGTAGACTCAGACTGACCTGCAGAATTTTCTCTCCTCTCTGAGATTAATAATAGATAAATGTTTGCAGGCCAAGCACTGAGTAATGAAATGCCCGAGGCTCTTATGGTGTTGAGCAGGAGCTTCCTGAAGCATCAATAATCAAGAAAGAGGCAGGGGCCACTCGGAGGATACATTTAAATGAGACATTCTCTTGGTTGTATTTGTGGAAAGCATTCTCTTGTCACTTCCAAAGCTCCAGGACAGCATCATTAAAACTGACAGCTTCTCCAAATATGAACCTGGTGTGAAAATAGCCAAATCAAGGAACTGACAAATAGCCCAGAAAAAAGCTCACATGGCTATGGATCCTTAATGTATTATAAAAGCAGGACTTCAGGATGGTGGTGAGGGGATGATTTATTCACTAAGTATGATTTAGTCATAGAGTAAACACATACTATTTACTATACTCAAAGATATATTCTACATATATCAAAACAAAACAAAAGCAAAAAACAAACAAAGAAAAAACCAGAAACAGGTTGAGGGGATGGCTCAGGTGGCAAAGTGCTTGCTGCTGAACATAAAGACCCAAGTTAGGATTCATCATCCACGTAAAAGCTGGCTGTAGCAACACAGATTTATAACACCAATATTAGCCATGGTGGACACATCAAAGGGTACTAGAGGACTTGATGACCTAGTCCTTGATGCTAGTCAAGCAGCCTGGCAAAACTCCAGGTTCAGTGGGAGAGCTTATTTTAAAAGATTAGGTTGGAGAATGTCTTGGCATTGTTAATATTGCCATAACAATATGCACCAAGATCAATACAACTTTTTTTCATTTTCTGATGGTTCCTAGAATTTTTTATTACTTTTATTTTTTTTTAGTTTAGTCATTGCCTTCTCCCAGTCTGCCCTCTCACAGTTCACAGTTCATCATCCCACTCCTCCTCCTCCTGCTCCCCTGTCTCCAAGAAGATGCCCCCCTGCCAGGCCACTCACTGAAGCCTCAAGTCTGTTGTATAAGTGTGAAGGACTCAGGCCAGCTGGTGTGTGCTGCCTGGATGGTGGCTCAGTGTCTGAGAGATCTCAGGCATCTGAGTAAGTTCAGACTGCTGGTCTTCCTATGAGGTTGCCCTCCTCCTCAACTTTTTCCAGCTTTTCCCTAATTCAACCACAGGGGTCCCCAACTTAAGTCCAATGGTTGGGTGTAAGTATCTGTCTCTCTCTCAGTCAGCTGCTTGTTGGGCCTCTCAGAGGACAGTCATGCTAGGCTCCTGTCTGAAGCACACCATAGCATCAGTAATAGTGTCAGGTCTTGGAGCCTCTCCTTGAGATGAATCCCAAATTGGGCCAGTCACTGGACTGCCTTTTCTTCAGTCTCTTCTCCAAAATATATAAAGAACTCAAGAAGCTAACCTCCAAAAAACAAATAACCCAATGAAAAAAAATGGGGTATAGAACAGAGAATTCACAACAGAGGAATATCAAATGGCAGAAAAGCACTTAAAGAAATGTTCAAAGTCCTTAGTCATCAGGGAAATGCAAATCAAAATGACCCTGTGATCCCACCTTACACCCTATCAGAAGGGCTAAGATCAAAATCTCAGGTGACAGTACATGTTGATGAGGATATGGAGAAAGAGGAACACTTCTCCATTGCTGATGGGATTGAAAACTGGTTAAAGCACTCTGGAAATCAATCTGAAGGTTCCTCAGAAAATTGGGAATAGATCTACCTGAAGACCCAGCTATACCACTCTTGGACATATACCCAAAGATGTCCTACCATGCCACAAGGACATGTGCTCCACTATGTTCATAGCAGCCTTATTTGAGATAACCAGAAGCTGGAAACAACCTAGATGTCCCACAACAGAAGAATGGATACAGAAAATGTGGTTCATTTACACAATGGAGTACTATTCAGCTATTAAGAATGAGGACATCGTGAGTTTTGCAGGCAAATGGATGGAACTAGAAAATATCATCCTGAGAGAGTTAACTCAGGACATGCATAGTATGTACTCACTAATAAGTGGATATTATCCAAAGAGTACAGAATACCTAGGATACAATCAAAAGAACTCTAGAAGGTTAACAAGCAGAAGGGCCCAAGTGAGTAAGCTTCTATTCCACTTGGGAGGAAGAAGAAAGCAATCACAAGAGGCAGAGGGAGGGAAGGACCTGGATGGAAAATGGGGGAGGGGAACATGATCAGGTATTGGGGGTAGAGACAGGAGCCCTAAGGGCCAGCAGAATGAATGTAAATATACAACCTGGGGGGAAGGTGGGAGGTGTGGGAACCCTCTAGAAAGTACCAGAGAGCTGGGAGGTAAGGTAAAGGAGGGACCTTAGATGAGATGCCCAACAATGGGGAGAGGGAACTCATAAAGTCCACCTCCAGTAGAATGGCAGGGCAGCAAGTAGAGGGATGGGGTTGACATCCCACAGCCAAAAACTCTGACCCAGAATTGTTGCTGTCTAAAAGAACTGCAGGGATCAATGCATCTTTTAAAAGAAAACATTTGGGGTTCACAGTTGTAGAGTGTTATAGACCATGACCATGATGACAGGGAACATGGTAGAAGGCAGGCAGCCAGCATGGTCATGGAACAGTGGCTGAGAGCTTACATTCTTATCTGAAAGTAGGAGGCAGGGAGACAGAGAAAGAGAGGGGGAGTTAAGTGTTAGAAACATATTTTTAAAATAATGCCTTACAGACTCTTCATAAATGAGATGAAAAACCCTCAGAAGTTTTGAAGAACATGAATAAATTTGACCACAGAATTTAATGATACCCTATATGTTCTAAAATAGTCTAAAGAAGTTCAAAGGGAAGGCTGAAAAATGAAACAGTGAGATAAAACACTAAAACTTGATAAGAAATGGGCAAATGATGTTAATGGCAGCACACACACACACACACACACACACACACACACACACACACATGCCAAATCAAAAGATGTTTGGTTATATAGCAATAAGGATACTATAAATGTCCTGGAGGTTTTCTCCAGTAGGATAACAGAGTCAAGGTGAACATAAGCTCAAAGCAAACATAATATTACCTGGGTATTGATGACCACCAGTACCAGAAGATCAAGCCTCTGGGGAATTCCTAGAAGGCAATCCAATAATATATTGAATTATCTTTATAAACAGTTCCATAAACTTCTTTCATAAGTACCTAGAAAAATACAAGTGCGAAAAGTTGTTTATATACCAGAGACTGCATATGTGTGCTCCACCATATACCACAGTCTGCATGGTTGTGCCCCACCTCAAATTCACAAATTGAATTTCAGTCCTTAATGAGATGGCATTTATGGAAATAATTCAATCAGGATGGTAGATCCTGAATTAAGAATTAAGAATAGTTCCACCACTTTACAAGAAGTGAGATATCTACACCAACCTATTTGAGCCACATAAAGCTACAAAGAAAAGTACTCTGCTTCAGGAAGAGGACTCTCAGCTGAACCCAACCATGGTGGTATCCCAAGCTCACAACCTCCATAAACACTACATGAGGTAATTGTTACTTTGTTCTTTTTTTTTTTTTTTTTTTTTTCTGGAGCTGAGGACTGAACCCAAGGCCATGTGCTCGCTAGGCAAGTGGTCAATCATTGAGCTAAGTCCCCACTCCACCCCCTTTTTAAAAGATTTGTTTGTTTGTTTGTTTGTTTTATGTATCTGAGAAAACACCAGAAAAGGGCATCAGTGTGAGCCACCATGTGGTTGCTGGGAATTGAACTCAGGACCTCTAGAAAAGCAGCCAGTGCTCTTAACCACTAAGCCATCTCTCCAGCCTCTGAGATAATTGTGTATTGCATAAACCCATCACTCTGTGGTAATAGTCTGTGATGATTTCTATCACAGCCTGGATTAAGACAGTATAGCTAAGAACAAGGATCCATGTGGTCCCTGCCTGCAGCCACGTCCACACTGCCATGATAAATTGTATTCCTCTGGAACTATAGCCTAACCCTTTCTCTTTTAGGTTAATGTTTTCAGAGTGTTTTGTCACACCAACAAGAAAAGAAACTAAGGCATATGGTATGATGCTATTTCTGTTCAAAACAAAACGACATCACGCAAACAAAATGCTAAATTTTATTTTAAACAACCACATAGACAGAATATTGCTCTGTAGATAAAATCATATATGCATGTGTAGGCATAGTTGAAGGTATACCTACCACTCTATAGCTATAGACACAGACACTTAATGTACAGCAAACAATTGGAAAGATATATACCAAACTTACAGATTTCTAAAACTGGAAAGAGGTACACCAAAGCCCACCAAAGCTAATCTGTGATGGGGATGTATGGGTGCAGACACAAAATGGGAAGAGGACTTTGCTGTGTATTTTGCACATACTTGATTTGCAGCATAATATCTTATTAATTCTTTGATAATTTTGTACAGTATGTTTTGATCATATTCACCCTCTCCCCTAACGCCTCTGAGGTCAACTCTTCTGCCTTTACCTCCCCACACACTCAGATTTGTGTTTCCTTCTACTTTATTTTTAACCAACTAGGTCCAATTTTTGTTATCCACCAAGTTTTGTGAGTCAAGTCTGCTTCAAGAGTGTGGTTAACCAGCTATAGTCCACACCACTCATGAAAGCTATCTCCCTCTCTCCCATCAGCTATCAAACATTAAGAGCTCCTCAGCTAGTAGTGGTATTTCATGTCCATCTACTCCCTTCAGTTCTACAGTTTTGTCTGGCTTGATCTTGTGCACGTTCTCACAAACACTGAGTTCATATGTGCAACTGTAGTTTTCTGACAATGAAACAGTGCTTCTCTGAAGTTATCAACCATCTCTGGCTCCTATAGTCTTTCTGTTCCCTCTTTTACAAAGACCTCTGAGCCCTGGTGAGTGGTATAATATAGGAATTCTATTTAAGGCTGAGAACTCTGCACTTTGTCCAATTGAGTCTCTCCATGTTAATTTCTAACTAATGTAAGAAGATACTTCTCTCACGAGAGTTGAAAGATTCACTGATATGACTGTAGCAGTTGTCATTAGGAGTTGTTGCAACTCTATGTTCATTTAGCCAAATAATAGTAGTAGGTTCTTGTGTAGGGCTTATGTGGTGGTTGAATATGCTTGGCCCAGGGAGTGACACTATTAGGTATGGCCTTGTTGGAGTAGGTGTCTTGTTGAAGAAAGCATGTCACTGTAGGGGTGGCCAATGAGACCCTCTTCCTACCTATGTTGGAGCCAGACTTCTCCTGTTTGCATTCAGAACAAGATGCTGAACTCTCAGCTCTTCCTGCACCACACCTGCCTGGAGACTGCCATGCTCCTACCTTGATGATAATGGACTAAACCTCTGAACCTGTAAGCCAGTCCCAATTAAATGTTGCCTTTATATGAGTTGTCTTGGTCATGGTGTCTGTTCACAGCAGTAAAAACCTAACTAAGACAGCTCATGACCTACCTAGGCACAGGTTCTTGACCCTGTTAACAGTATCAGGTACGGGGTACATACCATGGAATGGGCTTAGATCCGATTAGAAAGAAGTTGGATACCCGCATAATATTCAGGCCACTGTTATGCCTGTGGACATATTTCATTGGATCAATCATTATTGTAGTTAATAGAGTTCATAGAATGAGACCAATAATTATTTCTCTTCCAGTAGCATGTATAGCACCTTCTAGGACAATGAGAGCTAGCAAGTAGAGCTGAATCTTCTAGGCAAGTACCAGCATAATATTTTCCATGTTCTGTGACTCAAGTATGTGCTGTCTTCAGCAACAGACATTTACTCACAAGTTCTGTGGATAGCCAAAAGTATTGACAATGTCCTGTAATGCTTGGGGAGGGGGCGATCTGAAAAAACCCATTGAACAACAGCTCAATAAAGAGGTAACCCATTCTTGGTACCGGGGTTTTTATTTGCATGTAGTGTCTAGCTGGAGTACTGTTCCCCCTATTATAGAGTAACTCATCATATACATATGGAAGTTTCTACAGTATTAGGTTTCCATGTGTCTTTTTTTTTTCAAAATGCCCTTAATGTTAATTATCCCTCCCTATGTTCTTTCTCTATTCTGTCCTCCCATCTTCTATCCCACTTAATTCTTCCTAGTCCAGTATTCCCTTTCTCCTTTTTTATACAACTATATTCTATTTCTTCGCAATGGTAAAATCCTTTCCTCACCCACAGCTCCTTCCTTGTTTTCTAACCCCTATGGATATTCCAAATGGAATACACATATCTGAATAATCAGGCTAACATCCACATATGAGAGAAGATACAATGTTCGCCTTTCTGGGTCTGGGTTCCCTCACTCAGGATTTTTCCAATTTCTTCAATTTACCTGAGGATTTCATAATTTCATTTTTCTTAACAACTGAGTAATATTCCATTGTATAAATAATATTCCACATTTTCATTATACATTCATCATTTGATGGACATCTAGGCTATTTCTATTTCATGGTTATCGTGATCAGCAACAAGCATGGAAGAATGAGTATTTCTGTTGTGAGATGTAGTTTGTTGGGTATATGCCCAAGAATGGTATGGTATAGCTGGGTCATGGGGTCAATCTATCTCCAGCTTTTAAAGGAACCTCCACACTATTTCTACAGTTGCTGTATAAGGTTCTATCCCCACTAACAGTGAGTAAATATTCCTCATTCCTTACATCCATTCTTCTGCTCTCATGTGTTGTATTAATTTTGGCCATTTGAACTGGGGTGAAATAAAATCTCAGAGTAGTTTTAATTAGCATTTCCCTGAGGTTGAGCACCTTTTAAAGTATTTACTAGATGTTTACATTTAATCTATCTTTGGTTCTATGCTCCATTTTTAATTGTATTGCTTGTTTTCTTGAGTTTAGGAGATTTGTTTGGCTTTAGTAGTTTGTATAATCTAGATATTAACTCTCTTGTCAGAAGTAAATGTTTTTTCCATTCAGTAGGGTGGCATCTTCACTTCAATGACAGTCTCATTGGCTTTACAGAAGCTTATTAATTTCATGAGGTACAATTTATCAATTGTTGGTCATAATATGATACCTGGGTCTTAGTTGATAAGTCCTTCCATGTGCCTATGATCTCAAGCATATCTCCTTCTTTACCTACCAGATTCAGGTTCTTCTGTCTAAGTTCTTGACCTATTTGCAGTTGATTTTTGAGTGGGTGGGAGGTAAGTATCTAGTTTGTTGTTGTTGCTGCTGCTGCTGTTGTTTGCTGCTATCCTGTTTGAGAAACACCATTTATTGAAGATGCTATATTTTTCTCCAGTGTGTGTTTTTAGCCTCTATGTCAAAAATTCGATGGCTATAGGTGTATGGGTTTAGATCTGGGTCCTGAATTCTAGAACATTGATTTGACCAATGTGCTTGTTTGTGTGACAGTACCATCATGTTTTTATTACCATAGCTGTGTTGTATAACTTGAAATCTGGGTTGATGGATGCAAGATTACGTTGGATATCCTGGATTCTTTGTGTTTCCATGTGAAGTTTATAATGTTTTTTTACTTCTAAGAAGAATTTCATATAAATTTTGAGTGGGATTGTGTTGAATATATACAGTGATTTTGGTAGGATGGCCATGTTTATAATATGAATCTTCTAATTCATGAGCAGAGAAGATCTTTTCATCTTCTGATATTTTCAATTTCTTTCTTCAATATCTTAAACTTTTTATTATTCAAGTTAAATGTAATTAATTTCATTATTTTTTTTAGTCTCTTTTAAATGGGAATTTTTTCCATGATTTCATTTCTCCCTATGTTTGTCATTTGTATATAAGAAAGCTTCTGATTTTGTGCATTATTTTTATATTCTGCCAGTTTGCTGAATCATTTATCAACTCTAGGAGTTTTCTGGTGGAGCTCCTATTGCAGGGTTATTTATGTAAATAGTAATGTCATTTGTGAATCAAGATGATTTGACTTTTACTTTCCCATTTGTATCTTTATTACTTGTCTTATTGCTCTAGCTAAGGCCTCACTCACTGTGGTGAACAGGAAGAAAGGTAGTGCAAGTTCTTGACTTATTCCTGATGTTAATAGAAATTGTTTGAGTTATTCTCCATTTATCTTGATGTTGGTTGTGTGTTATGGTATGTTCTCTTTATTGTGTTGATTATGTCCCTTATTTCCTAGACTCTCCAGGATTTTTATTATAGAGGAATGTAAAGTTTTGTCAAAGGCTTTTTTTGAGTCTAAAGAGATGAGTATGTGGTTTCTGGCCTTGAGTTTGTAAGTGTAATCAGTTCCATTTGTGGATATACATATATTGAACCATTCATGCATTTCTAAGATGTTTAATTTGGTCTACAAGTTTTTATTGAGAATTTTTGCAATTCTGTTCATTATAGAAACTGGCCTATAGTTTTCATTTTTTTGAGTTTTTGTCAGGTTTTCATATAAAAATAATACTGATTTCATAGAAAAAAGTTAGAAGTATTATTTCCTTTTATATTTTACAAAGTAATTTGAGGAGTATTGGTGTTAGCTCTTCTTAAGAGGTTTGGTAGAATTCCATATTATAACCATCTGTTCCTGCACGTTTTTGTTTTTAAGTTGGGAGGTTTAAATTGCTACTTATATCTCATTAGTTGTTATAGGTTTATCTAAGTTATTTTCTTCATATTGATTTTATCTTGCATATCATATATATGTATACATACATATATAGCTTTTAAATATATTGTATATGAATATATATATATATATATGTGTGTGTGTGTGTGTGTGTATATATATGTCTTTTAAATCATAGAATTCTCTGAGTTTCCTCGATATCTGTTGTAATGGTTCTCCTTTCATCTCATGATTTTATTATTTTGTGTCTTCTCTCCTTCTCTTTTGGTTAACTTGGCAAAATATTTGTCAGTCTTGTTTCCTTTTCAAGGAAACAACTTTCTTTCATTAATTCTTTATTGTTTGTTTGTTTGTATTACATTAATTTCAACCCTGACTTTCCTTGTCATTTCCATGATACCTGTTGAGCAGTTGTTTGTTCCTATTTTCCCGAGGTCTTTGGATGCAACATTAAATTACTAACATGAAATCTCTCCAGTTGTTTCATGTAGAAACTTAGTGCTATAAACTCTCTACCTATGAGTACCTCCATTGGATCCAATAGATTTTGGCATGCTATGTTCTTATCCAATTCAAGGAATTTTAAAATCTTACTCCATGATTTCTCTCCTGACTGAGTTTCCATTCAGTGCTGTGTGATTTGGCATGCATGAGTTTGTGTACTTTCTTATGTTGCTGTTGTTTCAGATACTCAGCTTCTTTCTTCTGTGGTATATAGGAGTCAGGTATTATTTAAATATTCCTAAATTTGTTGATGCTTGCTTTGTATCCTAATAGTTGCTTTTGGAGTACTGTCCATGGGTTGCTGAGAAGAAAATGTATTCCTTAGAGTTTGGGTGGAATGTTCTATAAATATCTGTTAGTTGCATTTGATTTATGTCAACATTTAGCTCCAGAGTTTCTCTATTTAGTTTTTGTCTAGATCTGCTGCCTGTTGGTGAGAATGTAGTATTTGTGGTTCCCATTAACACTGTATTGGGGTCAATCTGTGATTTTAGATCTAGTAGTGATATTTTTTAAATTAAAGAAGTTGGGTGCACTTACGTTTGGCTCATAAGTGTTTAGAATCATATCTTCTTAGTGAATTTTTCTTTTAATAAATATGTAGTGTCCTATATCTTTTGTTTTGGGTTGAATTCTATTTTGTCAAATAAAAAAAAAATTAGCTATCCCTGCTTTTTTTTTTCTTTTTTTTTTTTTAATCTGCTCATAGCTGGGCTCATTATGCAGACCTTACTAGCCCAGAACTCACTAGTAGATCAAGTTGGTTTTGAACTAAGAGAGTCTGGCTACCTCTGCCTCCTGGTTGGTGGTATTAAAGGAATGAGCCCCATACCCAGCTAACATACTTGTTCTAAATATACACATAAGCCTGTGAGTGGTGATTATAGGAATATATTTAAGTATTCTGCAACTAGAAAATAAGGGATGATAGGAAGGGGAAAGGAGGAAATGAAGGAAAGAGAAAAAGAAAGTGATAAAAATGGGGATGGAAGAGGTGGAGAGATCGAATGTAAAAAACAGATTTGAAGATAGTTAATGAAGAACAAAACTTTGCTTTACCTTTAACATAGGAAGGGAATCTTGGGGGCGTCTACATAAGAGAATTACTAGGAAGTCTGTACGTCAGAGATAGGAGCTAATGGTTCTCACAGTGTTTGGAAACAGGAAACTCCATTAGAAACCTATGAAAACCACTCTGAAGTGCTCTGGCTAGGCCAGTCATCTAATAGCACATCTTGAGAAAAGAAGCCTTGGGCAAGACTAATTCAATTTACAACAAGATAGAATATGGTTTGAAACAGAGGTTTGTCAGCTTGAATGCATAGTGGACTAACTGGGGAGTTTCCACTGTCCAGGAAAGCTATGACAGAGAGCCATGGAGTGGCAGAAAAAAACTTAAACCCAAATCAACTGCACACAAAGCTCTGTCTTTCTTTATTGCACAATGACTTCACTATTATGTCCTTGGTTATCTTAGTAATTTCTTCCTAATCGCACAGCTGCTGCTGAGTGGCAGATGGGGCCGACATCAGTATCCTTGACCTTTAAATTCTGCATGCCTTTGAATTTCACAAACTTGTCTCTCATCATAGCCCTGTGTGGTACCCAATTCCATTCCCCTATTCATATGAAGAAGCTCAGGTTGCAAGTAAGAAAGAATTGGACAGTACTGGACCAATGAAATAAGTTCACAGCAAGGTCACCCCTTGCACTACCAATGAAAGAGCCCTCATTCTTGCTGTTCTGTAAGGAAGCATCCTTGTGCAGGTTAATCAGTAAGAACTTGTAATTGATTTTGTCCCTGTGCCTGTGTGTATGTACCTAAGAACACCAAAAAGCCTGGTCATCAGAGTCCTGTTTCTGTCTGATAGCCACCTGACCTTGAATTATGGCTGATTGGGAATAGTAGGGTTCTTTTCAAGGAGTTCACAATTGGCTCTCCACACTGGAGGTAGCCTTACCACGAGCCCTCTACAAGATGACCAAATCACCTCAGGGCTGAGTTATCCCACTGGTGCAGCCATTGATGGCTGTGTATAAGCAATAGTAATGAGGTTAATTACCATCACCAGAAAGAGTAGAAAAGCAAACATGAGACACCATGGGTCACCAACTAGAGATAGACAATGAGTGGCTATCATGGTTCATATTCATTCTCTCTTCCCTCTGCCTTTCCCTCTCTCCTCTCTCCTCTCTCTTCTCTCCTCTCTCCCCTCTTCCCTCTCACTCTCCCCTCTATCTTCTCCCTTCTCCTCTCTTTTCTCTCTTGTGTATGTATGTGTGTGTGTGTGTGTGTGTGTGTGTGTGATGTATGAATGTGTATGAATGTGGAAGGCAGAGTTTGACATAGAATCTCTTCTTTCTTTCTTTTATTTTTGTTTTCAATACATCCCAACCACAGTTTCCCCTCCTTTCACTCCCCCACTCTATCCACTCCTCCTTTTCCCTTCAGAAAAGAGCAGGTATTCTAAGGATATCAACCAAACATGGCATAACAAAATACAATAAGACTAGGCACAAGCCCTCATATCAAGGCTGAGCAAGGCAACCCCATAGGAGGAAAAAAGTCCCATGAGCAGGCAAAAGAGTCAAAGAAATCTCCACTCCCTTGTTAGGTGTCCCACAAACACCCCATGCTAAACAACGATAAAAATATATGCCGCAGACATAACACAGACCCGTGCAGGGTGCGTGATTGCTGCTTTATTCTCTGTGAGCTTCTATGAGTCCTGATTAGTTGATTCTGTGGCCTGTGTTCTCCTGGTGTTCCCAACTTCTCTGGCTCCTGTAATCCTTCCATCCCCTCTTCCATGGGGCTCCTCAAGGTCCAAGGGGAGGAACATAATGGAGATCTCTAATTTGGGCTCTCTATCCACCTAATGTTTGGGTGCAAGTCACTATATCTCCTCCCATCAGTTGCCAGCGGAGGCCTACCTGGTGACAATTCAGCTAGGTACCATCTTTTATTTTACAATTCTCTACCTTGTTTTTGGATGCATAGTCTCTCACTAATGGGGATCTTGTAGTCTCAGCTATAGTGGCTGGCCAGTAAACCCTTCAGAATTCACTCATCACAGAATTAATACCTGGGTTACAGATGCAAGCCACCATACCCAACCTTTTACATGGGTGCTAGGGATCAAAACTTAGATCCTCAAACTTATGCAAGCACTTGACCCTCTGAGCCACTTCCCCAGTCATCTTGCCTTGGTTTTTCAATGTCATCCAGCCTTCCTCAAGATCTTTGGGAGTCACTGAGATAGCCTGCTTTGTTGTGTCCAGCACAGCTCCAGAGATGGGCCTGAATGGGATTTCTCAGATAGAGAAATCTCAGCACTCCAGAAGCTCAGTGAGTTTATTATGTACATTTGAACAGAGAGGTAGGGCTGTTCAAATGGCTGAACAGGGAGGTGAGGTTTTGCATGCAGACAAAAGGACAAGAGTGTTACATGCACCTGAACAAGGAGGATGGTTTAGCCAATCTCTGTAGGAATAGATTCTGTAGGGAAGCAGGCTTCAGACTGAAAGCATCCTGGGGAAGAATGCTATGGTAGACATTTTCTGCACACTCTGTCAATATCTACACATGGACCAGAGGAAGGCTGCACTCTACACTGGATGGGAGAGGCTTTGCCACTCTCATGGCACATGTCCATGTCAACAGAATAAATTCACATGGGAGCTCCTCTACTCCTCACACTCTTCCCTGTGCCTGGACTGTCAGTTGTAGACAAGATCTATATATATATTGCTCTGTATTAGCAACTATCTCATTGATATGGAGAGAAAATATGAATGAAACAGCATAAGGAGGAATCAATGATTTTGGCTCATGGTTTTGGAGGGCTCTGTCTATTGTGACAGGGGAGGCATGGCAAAGCAGGTCAGTGCACACCATGGAAGACAAAAAGCAAGAGAGGGGACTGTCAGTACTCTGCTGACCTTTGACCTTTTCTTTCCTTGCTTTTATTTAGTCATAGCCTCAGCCTATGAGATGAAGCTGCACACAGTCAGCCTAGGTCTTAGTCCTTCGGTTAATCCTCTCTGGAAACCTCCTCAGAGTCATATTCAAGAGTTGTAGACCTTCTAAATCTAAGCACTTTGGAAATGAAGGTTATTACATTCTATTTATCTTCCTTTTACTCATAGAAGTTGGTCCTCAATGAAGGCAGGCATCTAAAGGGAAAGCCAGTGGCCAGCCAAGCACTTCTTGGCCTGAGGTTTTGTTTTTTGTTCGGTTGGTTGGTAGGTTTGTTTGTTTTTTTCAAAAAGTAATTCTCATAGTTTCTTTAGGTACTCCCTCAAAAGAAGAAGATGTTGAACTTAAGACATTTCCCTTGTCTCAAGAGATGGAGTAACGCATGAATACATTACATGTGACTCCCCAAGAGAAAGCCTACCACCTGCTTCCAGCCACATCAGTAGGAGAACGGACTCAGGAGGAAAAATGTCTCCACGATGTTCAAAGGCATGTGGAAGTGGGGGTGCCATCACTGAATAAAGAGAATGTAAAGGGCCATGTGGGCAGCCATGATGGACATCCCTGATGCCCTATGAAGACCAGCATGGGAAGCTAGAGATCCATCCCGTGATGCCTTCAAGCAGGGTAGCATTGTTGCCATAGTCCAGCATGGGTGCTCTGCAGCAAGAATTGAAGTTACTTTCTTGGAGACTCAGGGAGAGAGTTCAATTGCTTAGAAAATCTAAATGTGTTTCTCACCCTTTCAAAGGCTGAAGTTTGCACCTACTGCACATCACAGCACATCCCTTTCCTTAAAGTGTCTTGAGTGGGTTACTGTTTCTGACAAACTGTCCTTGACTAAGATAACCCATGTAGAAAGTAAATTAGCCACAGACCAACATGCTTTTATCAATATTCTTTTATTGTTTCTGTGACTGGTTCATTTGGTGTTTATAGCAAAGTTCCAAAATCACCACGTCCTTGCCAGTGTGGGTTAGTTAACTTCAGGGTGTTTTATGTTCCAGGAGCCAAGCCTAAACCTGATCAATTTTCTCCCAAGGATACATCTTGCTTTCAGTCTAGGCTGTGCAATGGATGCCCTTAAAGACCCCATGTCAACCCTGTTGGTCCTCAGTGTTGTCCTGACTGCTCAAGGCAACAGCTGAATCACAGTGAACTCGTGTCTCAAATAAGGTGAGTTCTCATCCTTGTCAGATCTTCATCCTACCTTATCCTGTTATAAATTTAATTAAATGATTGCATATTAACTGTTAAGAATACTGTTTCATTGTTATATTTCACAGATGCGTCCCAAGTACCATATATTCAACTATATTACTTTCTCTGCACACCCCCCCCCCGTTTCCTTCTTGTTTGAACGAACATTCACACTTGTTTCTTTTGTCTTCTTGGGTATAAACACTTCCCCAACAATACCTCGTGAACTTTAGATATTTTTCTGTTAGCATTAGAAAAAAACTGCCCACAGCATGGCACAGTCCTTAATTCACAGTCCTCGTGACTGTGGTTAAGCGCCATGTTGCCCCATGCCTGCCCCCTATTTTTTAAGATCCTGCTGTCTTATAAATCAGTTTCAGCCATAGATTCAAAAGGGCTATTGTTTATGACTACTCTTTTAACTCTTTTATTTCTCCTCTTGATTTTAGTACAGTTTTTATTTGTTTGCTGAAAAATAGGCGATCCTTGCAACTGATATATAGCCAAGGATAGCCTTGAGCCCGTGATCCTCCTTCCTTTTGCTACCTCTCAAGTACTGAGATTACAGCCATCTGCATGGCCCCTACTGAAAAAGAAGATAAAAACTCTTCTGGCTTCTGTTTGATTTTTCTCAAGCCACTATAGTAGCAACAGGGAGTGAGGTTCCCTGGCAGTTCCTGAGAATTTTTCTGTATTGGAAGTGGGCTCTGGGTCATGAACTCTAGCACCTGATCTACCAGGTCTCAGGTCACTGCTTGGAAACTCTCAGGACTGTACAGTAATGGAACTCTGAGGACTCCCTCCAAGTACCCGTGTCCCTCCACAACCACCAAACGTATTCAGGAGCACACTTGACAGAATAAACTGGGATGAATTGCTGTGAACAAACTACCTGAGGCTGTTGCACACTCTGTCATCCATCCCCACCATCCTCAGGAACTTGATTTTGTGTTTGGGAGATGGTAAGGGCATGACTAGGCATAACAAAGGCAGAGAGCAGGGTGCAGGGTGGTGCGTCTTCTCAGCTGACTTCTGTGACTCATTCATTAACAGGGTTGGTGCATCTGAGAATAAGAAACAGGGATACTGATTAGAAGGAGAATTTATCACCCTGCCTGGAAGAGTAAACAAAGCAGATGAGCTGTCCATCACAGTGGGTTCCAGCACCATCAGCAGCCAACATCTGCCGAACTGGCTGAGCAATCGCCTCAGAAATGGAGGAGCTAGCAGATTGTGCAGGCAAAGCTCTGTGTCCTGCTGGCTATGTGGCCCTGGGGCACTTTTCCAAATGGACCCAGAGTGTCCAGGGCACAGGTGGTTCCAGGAAAACAAGGTAGTTTGGGGGCAAGGAGGAATATTAAAGATTTCCTACTTATCCATCCAATGTTCTTGTTTTTCCCACCAATGTCAAGTCATTGGGAAGATAACGGGTGATGTCATACGGTTTACTTTGAGCACAGAGATGGAAACAGAAATATGACTCCCAAGTAAAAGTAGAAGTAAGAAGCAGTGTGACTTCTATGTTTCTTTCTCCTTGTCACTAGAGCTCTAGTGACCCCAAGAAATGAGACCAAATTTATCCAACTGTAGTGGACATGGTATTCTGAACTGAAGTCAAATAATGAGGAACATACAAGTGGGGAACAAACACTTCCCCACTTGGCTCTACTGACTGATCTGTTGCATTCTTTCTTATGGCTGATTCCTCTGGACTATCTTGGTGAAGCTCACACCCAACCCCTTCTTTCCTTATACTTCCCTTGGGTTTCATGCGATTGTAAACGGATATTATAACAGAGCTGTTAGAGACACCGGACTTTCTAAGTTTTGATCAAATGACTCTTGTAGTTATTGCAGGAAGCTCTTTCTACCAGACATCTGTGGCTAATTCCCAGAGCTAAACAGTGACACAATGCTTGTGATAGCCTCATGCTGTTCTGTAAGCACCCCTTAGCTACAAACACTGTGTTAAATACTGCATCAAATTTATCATTCCTGATTTATTTGTTCAAGGATAGAATCTCTTCCTGGGAGGATTCCCCATCTTTCTTAAGTAAATTTCTAGGACTTACTCAAACTAGGTCATTAGCTCTCTCAGATATATGGGATGTTTCCTTGGTCATGGAGGTATAGTGCACAGAGGTAGTGCCGGCCTCACAAAGGGCACCCAGCATTCAACTATACATGATGCCTTTATCCCACTGCTTCACATAGCTTATTATGGTTTAAATCTGACTTAAGTATGTTTCTCCTGAATGGTCATGTGTTGATAACATGATCTCCAGGTCAGCTGTATTGGGGGAAGGACTGTGGGAGGGAGTAACTGGGGTGCCAGTGAGCAGGATGTAAAGTAAATAATTTAAAAGTATAATTAAATTTAATAAATTAATGAATAAATAAATACATAAATAAATAAAAAACATGCCTGACCGCTGAATTTCTTTTCAAGTACTGCTCTGCCTGGCAACGCCAACCTTCTTCCCATAGTGCCACTGTGATGATTCCACATACATGAAGCCTTGTACCTGTTTTTATGCATCTATTCTGTTCCAAAGATCTGCTTGTTTCTGTATATACCAGTGTTTCAGCAATATGTGTCCTTGTAGTATGTTTAAATACCTGGTGTAGAATACATTCTTTATTATAATCTTGGTCTGTGTGCTGGGATTTGCCTTCAACTTACAGAGTAACTTTGGTGGGAGGATTAGAAATTGTGAAATGCCATCATTCTGAGAACTTGATATGTCTTTTCACTACTGAAGTCTGTTGATTCTAAGTCTGTGTCTGCTAGCCATTAATTTCTTTTTCTTTTTAAAACTCTGCTTTCACTTGTTAAGCTCATTTAGAGACACTTTGATTTTAGGTCTGTTCTATTTGCTTTCTATTGCTGTGATTAACCCAACACCTAAAAGCAACTTAAGAAGGAAAGAATTTTTTTTTTAAGATTTATGTAGTTGGTATTCTGTCTGCTTGTACACTTGCATGCCAGAAGAGAGCATCAGATCCATTACATATAGTCTTGAGCCACCATGTTGTTGCTGGGAATTGAACTCAGGACCTCTGGAAGAGCAGCCAGTGCTCTTAACTATTGAGTCATCTCTCCAGTTCCAGGAAAGGATTTATTTGGCTTCCACTTCCTGATCAGAGTCTATCACTGTGGGAAGTTATAGCAGGTTCAAGGGCCTAAAAGCATGAACTGAAGCAGGGACCATGCAGGAGTGCTCTTCCTGGTTTGCTTCCCATGGCTTGTTCAGCATTCTTTCCTACAGCATCTAGGACAACCTTCCCAGAATTGGCCACAGTAAGTTGGGCCCTCTCACATCAATCATAAATCAAGAAAATGCCCCGCCAACATGACCAAAGGGCATGTGAAGAACCATTTCTTGAATAGACATTCTCTCTTCTCAGACATGGCTAGGTTTGTGTCAAGTTTACCAAAAGAAGCCATCACTAGGTCATTCTGAAAACAGCATCTTTAAAACATATATTTTTCACTTTCTCTTAAGCATGTGTAAAAATTCATTTTTTGCATCTTTTTCCTGTCTGGGGGCACATAATAGAACTTTCTCATTAATGCTATTAGTGCTTATAATGGTTTTCATTCATTTTTCATTATAGACTTTCTTATTTAAAATAATAACATTATCTCTATTCATCTAACAGGTGCCCCAATGTGTCCCCTTTGATTTTATTATTTTGACAAGAAGTTCTAAAGTGTGTGTGGCAGGTCTTGTTGTACACAACTTTATAGTGTTTTTAATGTTTCATCAATTAAAGCAATGACTTGTAAAGGTAAATTTCACTGAAAAAGATAATCATGGTACCAGAGAGTTTTAGAACTTTTTAAAGTTCTGTAAAACTTGAAGGAATCATGCTTTGTCTATATTTGTATTGTCATAAGCTAAAATTGACAAATTTGTCAAATAAAAATTGATAAAGACAGAACTAAACACTTCCTTGTTCTTACAGTCTCCAAATTTATCTACACTGTGTACTCTTAGATCATCCATAACCTTGAATTCATAGTTTTGATTAATGGAGAACAACAAAAGATAAACATGATAATACAGCACATAAAATAGAGCCAATCTCCAAAACAAAGTGCTGTTGGATAGTAGTCTCCATAGTTCATAAAATATTGAAACCGTCATGAAATTCTAGTGGAACATGAGGTCTGGAATGTACCTGAATATCTAACTCTAGCTTTTAGAACTCATTCAGCTGTGGAGATGCCTGTGATAATTTTTACCATCCTTATCCTGCCTTGGCCAAGATACCTTCACTATTTTACTCTGTATAGTTAAGGGCAGTGTGGTAATAATCTGTTTTTATTAATAATGTGTGGCTCACAGCTTCAGGTTTAGCCTCTCCAATCTTCTCTTTAAAAACTACAAAGACACGGAGATGAAGACAGTAAAAGATAAAATTGATAAAATTCATGATGCCTGAAACTGGGCAGAATTGAGTTCAATTACAGAACTAAAGGATTATAGGGTGGATGGGTCTGTATTAACAAAAAAATAAAATAAAATAAGATTGCCTTAGATTTCCTTTATGCTGGTGCATGAAAGCAAGAAAGCCTGAAATGGGTGAAGCAGTGCTTTGTAAAGTCCACTAATTCCCATTACTCAGAAACATGGGCCCTGCAGCAGTCAGACAACTGGTCAACCATCTCTGAAGGCCTGCCCAACACAGTTTCACATTCAGGGAGAGAGCAAGTCTGAGGAACAAACACTGTGAATTGAATTCATGCAGGTGCTGTCCCTGTGGCAACAGTGGTGCAGACAGCCAGAGCCTGGCAGAAACACTTGATAGAAATTTCTCTTTTCTTGTAGAATTCTTCTTTGTAGGTGTATGGGATACAGTAATAGGGGTAGGAAGATGAAGCCTTTGGAAGACAGGGATTCATGAGTAAAAAACTGACTAGAAACACAAATTGGCAAGAACTCCAACTCCACTGCATGTACTTCCCAGGTTATTTACAACTGCATATAATAGAGTACCCATACACTATAAAGAACATGAAAAGCTTCTATTGGATGCTAACATCATAGCCATTGTGATGCTGAAGAACACAGTACCTATTGTGCTGTTCTTGGAAGCAAAGGCTCTCACTACCAGTCATATAAAGAACAACATACGCAGTTATGTCCATTACATAATACCAGTAATAGTGAGAGTTAGCCATGCTCCTGGTTTAGGTACTTGTTATGCTATGCTATGCAATGCTATGAATAAGCACAAGCAGCCTCAGGCATCTTACTGTTTACTGTGTCTTTGATTGTATCATTTTCTCTTGTGATAGATTTAATCTAGTGTCCTTTCGTAATGGCCTTAGGAACAAACTCTTACACACACACAAACACACACACACAGCATACAGTCTAGGTGTGTAGTAGTCTACACCCTTGTAGGTAGTATAAATACACTCTATGATATCCACATATAATGAAACCACTCAACAATTCATATCAACATCATTTATCAATGCATGACCATGAACTGAGAAGACCTATCAACTCCAACTGATTTCTCTCTCTCTCATCTTTATAATCTTGACAATGACTATCATATCCCTGCTTCTCTGCTTCTCCCCTTTGCCTTCATCCCATCACCTGTCTTTAACAATGGTCTTGGAAATTTCTTTAAAATGAAGGTCAGATCAACTAGCCATGGTGGTGATACCTGTGTTACCAGGAAGTATAATATTCAGGAGGCTGAGTCAGGATGGTCTCAAGTTCTAGGTTATCCTAGTTTACATAATGAATTACAGGACAACCTGGACTACATAGTGAGCCCCTGTCCCCCATCCCCACTTTTATATCTTAAAATGTAGCTCAGTGCCCACTCATGTACAAAATAAAAGTTCCCTATCATTGTTCTCAGTGATCTATCATTGAGTTAGCTGAGCTCCTATTCCAGTACTTTCTGCCTGAACCCTCTTATGCTACCACATAGGTCTCTTTACTGGCTAACGGTAGGTCATT
Organism: Rhynchomys soricoides; assembly: GCA_019843965.1. NCBI lineage: Eukaryota > Metazoa > Chordata > Mammalia > Rodentia > Muridae > Rhynchomys > Rhynchomys soricoides. The sequence continues at coordinate 2,726,046 of JADRCH010000042.1, forward strand.
AGAAGTGGTCTGGTTCTGTCCTTCACTCTCTACCTTCTGGTCTCCATGTAAAGCAGGTACCACTCCAATGGTCATGCTTTCCTTACCCTGTGTAACAAAACAAGTCCTTTTCCCATAAGCTGTTTCTGTCAAGTCTAATCACAACAATGAGAAATTTTCTACTACAAATTCCTCCTATCCCAAGATACTGACCTGGGTCATCCTCCAATTAGCTCAGCTATCAACCTGTGAGATAAGGGATCCCACCACTTCCTCCATTCTCTGTCCTTTGCTTCTCTCCTGGGGCATTCATCACATACTACATCAGGTCTTTATATGTTGATTTATTTGTTATTTGTCAATAAGTTCTATTTATTTGTGGGCCCCAGAAAGGAAAGGTTTTAAAAAGGTAAGTTCCTAGAAATTTAAAAAATGCTTTCTTTTGTTTATTGATGTATTTATGATGCAGAGGGCAGACTCTACATGGAGCAGATACTCAATAAATATTTATAGGAAGGAAAGAAAAAAGAAAGGAGGCAGGGAGAAAGAAGGAGAGAGAAGAAGGAGGGGGAAAGGACTTAACATCAAAGTCAAGTGAAGCAGAGAGCCTTTGCTTGGCACATTATGAAGATGGGATCCTGAACAACTGGCTGTGGAAAGCAGGCAAGGGGAGCAGAACTAGTGAGGGGGCAAAGATGCATGGGAGAGGCACTGTGGCCTGGGGAGATTTCTTCTTTTCAAAGAGGAAAAAGGAAGGAGAAGAATGCAATTTTAAACCTTGCTGACTAGTGTACTGGTTTTTGTAGGTGACATGCATATTGACTGTATGCTCAAAGAATTCTACCTTTGTCCTTAAATTGGCAAAAAGTTTCTAAAAGACAGTGCCGAGTTGGTTCCTTGCTACTCACTCTGCCTGACACTGGACCCTTGCATTGTTTGGCCCTAACTTCACCTCTCTCCTCATGTCACCCCCTCTTCTGTCTCTGGGACAGAAGCTGCTGCACCGGACCCCCCATTCTTTTCGTCTTTTTGCACCTGCTTTCCACTTTCACTTCTCAAGGAAGAGAGCACACATGCTGTGCAAAATACATTTCTATCTTTCTCTACAGCTTGCTGAATCCTTTACTTTCTGGCCCTTGTGTGGTGCATGTATGGTATATGTGTGTTGTAAGTGCAATGCGTGATATGTATGCATAATATGTATGTGGTGTATAGTGTATGTATATATGTTTGTATGCTGTGTGTTATGTAGTGTGTATTGTGAGATGTGTGGTGCATAGTGTGTATATGTTTCTATGCTATGTTGTGTATAGTGTGTATATGTAGTGTGTACATAGTGTGGTATGTATGAGTATTGTGGAATGCGGATGTTTATGTGCATGTAATATGTGTGTGTATGTCATATGTGGTGCCTATGTGGTATATGTATGTGTGGATGTGTGTGTATGTGTGTGGATGGGGTATAGTGTATGCATATGTGTATATGTGTGGTGTGTATGTTATGTATTGTGTGTGTATGTGTGTGTGTGTGTGTGTGTTGTTCAGGGTGTGTGTGCATGTGTGGTGCATGCACATTAGGGTGCAAATGCACATGGCCATGTCCACCCATGCAGAGTCTATCACAGGACAATGGATATTATCCTTTATCAACTTTCTGTCATATTGCCTTTAAATGTGGCCTGTCAGTAAAGGAAGCTAGCTATTTTGGCTAGGCTAGCTGGGTAGTGAGCTCTCAGGAACTATCTGCCTGTAGTTCTCAGGAGCTGCCCCTCAACAGTGAGGTTACAGGCATGGGCTTTTACATGCATGGCTTTTGACATGGGTACAGGGATTCAAACTCAGGTCCTCATGCTTCTGGAACAAACACTTACCCACTGAATGAGCTTCTCAACCCCTATTTCTTACAGTTTTATGCTGAAATATTTTCTTTGCAAAATTCAGGTTATTTTTCAGCCTTTATGGAAGGCACTTCTATCTTTTCTTGGTACTTGTGAATAATGGATCTTCTTAACTTTACTCTTATCTATGTGTCAGATGCAACCGAGTTTTGATTATTTTCACTATAAATTAAGTAACCTAACAGTGTGTGAATCAGTTGGCAGGTACTTTTGAGGTGTTTGTCATGATTTAAATTTATTTTTAGTAGAGTTATTGAGCATACCCCTAGTTATCTTTATTTTATAGACTATGGAAATCAACTTGTTCTGTGTTACCTAGACATTGTAACTGATACTTTTTCTAGTTTCACTGTCCATGCACCCAGGAAAAAGCACTCCTGTCATAGACAAGATGGTTTCCATGGCTTTCTGCTGGATATGGATGAAGCTGCTTTGGGGCTGATGTAGTATTTCCTGCATGTATCATGGCACTGTCTTCTCTCTGGACATCACCTCTCCAAAAACTGACACGCAGTGAGATACTACTGTTCTCACATTCTGTGCCTCCTTCTGTGACCCTGGGTGCCTTCCCTTGATCTAGTCCCATCTTCACTAACTCTGGAAGTCCCTTACAGTGAGTAGCAGATGCAGACTACCTCCTCTACTTCTCCCTGCAGAACTCTTCAGATATGAACTTGGGCCATTCTAAAAACTACTTTTACAGAGCCAAGAGAGTGAGAAGAACAGGACCACTGTTCTTGAACCTCCATATGGTGACTGAGTGGAAGGCTGAGAGAGGGTGGATTGATCTTACCCAGGCAGGAACTTCCTAACTGTTTATCCAGTTCTAAGTGGTCAGGCCTGAAACAATGTACATACAAGCAACACTAAGCAGATTCAGTAGGTTGTATTTCTATTTTCATGCATATATATGTACCAATAATACGCAAAAAGAGGCCATGAAGGAGTGAGAAGGGGAAAGAGGGGTTGGGGGGATGAGAGGGAAGATGATGATCATTATATTTTTAATTAAAATTTTAAAGTTACTTCCTCTTTTTTTAAGTAGACTTAATACCATTCAGCACATTTATAGGATTTAAGATTAACAAAGAAGAAGCACATTTGAAATCTCAAGACCATGCTGTTCACTTCCACCAGCCCTAGGCATGTCCTAGAAAGCTCAGCCCACCCATGAGCCAACAGACATGCTTGGTCTCCAGGCCTTTGGAGTAAATAAACAGTCTACAGACAAGTCTTGTCTGAGATAGAGAGAGAGAGAGAGAGAGAGAGAGAGAGAGAGAGAGAGAGAGAAAACTGTAGGCTTTTCAGGGAGTGGAGTGCTGCTCTGTGAACTCTGTTGTTGAAGCATGAAAATAGTCCATAAGTAAAAATATCTTCGTGCCTGGGTCTTGGTTAGGGTTTTACTGCTGTGAAGAGACACCATAACAGAGGCAACTCTTATAAATGACAACATTTAATTGCTCTGGCTTACAGGTTCAGAGTTTCTGTCCATTATCATCAAGGTGAGAGCATGGCAGTGTCCAGGCAGGCATGGTACAGGAGGAGCTGAGAGTTCTACATCTTCATCTGAAGGCTGCTAGCACAATACTGACTTCCAGGAAGCTAGGAAGCCCATGCCCACAGTGACACACTTCCTCTAACAAGGCCACACCTCCAAATAGTGCCACTCCCTGGACCACTCATATTCAAACTGCCACAGCCTGCCTTTCAATAAAACTTTATTTAAACAGGGGATTAGCTAAGAAGGTATATGTTGCCAACCTGTACAGACAGTGGAGTTCTCCACCAGGATAGTGAAAAGGAGGCAGGATTTCCTGTTCCACTATTAAGTGTGCCTACACTTAATTGGCCAGCTGACCACTATAGGAAGAACAGTCTGTCCCATAAGCAGTCACACTACAGCTAGACTTGTGCAGCCAAGAGTAGAGCTGGTTTTATTGAAAACCTAGTGGTACCACAAAGAAAACAGTTTACACATCCAATCAGGTGTCCTTACACTTTGTGAAAGGGTGACCTATTTCTCAGTAAATCAATATGGAAACATCTCACAAAACAATCTTTTAAAAATATAATAGCAGGTACCTCTCTGGAGAATAAAGAGGTCCCATCTGTGGTTTCTCCCCTCTCAAGCACAGGTTTCCCACAAAGGCAGCTGTTTGCCGACTCTTAGGGCATCTCACTCTGCAAACTGACCCACTTCTCCAGGCTCGGTTCTGCAAACTGTGTGATTTGAACAAGCCCTGTGTGAGGCAGGTTTCTTTTTCAGGTACTACAGCCTGGCTGCTATTTCATTACTGCCAACTTTGAAATTCTTTTTGGTTTCTAGGCCTTTATGGGAACTCAAAAGGAAAAAATAGGCAGTTGGTAAGGACAGCCACGTGCAGGGAACACTGGTGTTTACTGGGTTCCCGTCCACTCCTCTCAGACTAAGTCCTCCCTTAGGGAGATTCACAGCTTACTCCCTCACCTTGGCACCACTCATAAAGCCTCAAGCTTTCCATGTAGCACCTGGTCAGTAAACATTAGCACAGCAAAGCATCCATATACTCGAAGTGAAAACAAACTAGGAAAGAGAAGTAAGGGACACAGGACAGAAGCAAGGGCTGCTTGGTGAGCTAATCAACTCCACGTTTAGTCACTCACTCACTCATTCACTGAAAAATAATTGCAGAGCGCTTCCCTATGTGACATACATGCCCAGTCACTGGACCCCTGTCCCACCATTTCTATGTGCATAGAATCCGTACGATCAGCGCTGGAAAGGGTTTTGTGGAGACTGCATAATTCTTTTTTCACTTTCCCCTGCCCACTCCCCTCTACCCTCCTTCCGCTCCTCTTGCTCCTCTCCCCCGTAGCCCCACACATTTCTTACTTCCATTACCCTGTTCCCCATGAGGCTGAATTCTTAAGCTAAGGAATAGATCTAAACTCTGGAAATCGCTCTTACTTGCATCCATGATTTATCACTAATAAAAATCACAAATACTTTCTCTCTCACCGTCACTGCAGATCAACACACAGACCTCGTTCACACCCCTCCTTGCTTTAAGATTACACTACCTGTGAAACTCACTTATAGAGTTTCAAAATTTTAGTGTGTTAAGTAAAAATACATATAGTACTATATTGCAGATGTACATTTTGATAACTGGACCTGATACCGTTTGCTTTCTGAATTTTATTCTGTGCACTGAAGAATGTTGTTTTGAGGCAGAGCCTGCAGATTTCAGCAAACCCCACAGAGCCAGCATCAGAAGTGTTGCTGGCAAGCACCTCACCACAGCCCACAGAAACACCAACCATCTCCAGTCGATCCGTAAGGAATAGAGGATGGTTAACTGTGTTATTCTTATTAGTTTTGGATGGTTTGTTGTTGTTGTTGCTGCTGCTGTTATTTAATATCTCTGGTGGGAAACCTGGGCATCAGAAGAGATTCCCTGCCCATCACATACACTTCAGACTCAGATCCCTTGGCTTTTCCCCCAGTAATGACACACAAACTTACCAGATCTCACAGTATTCAGTAATATTAAGTGTCATGTATTTAATTCATTTAATTACTGTAGCAGAATTTCAAAGAAGATACTATCAGAATCCCCATTTGAAAGATAGGAAAATGAAGGTACTTAGAAGCATGATAATTTGCCTTAAGATCACTTCATTGGAAGCACCAGAATGTCCACCCACAAAGCCCATTGTTTATCCTGTGGGTTAGACAACTTTGCCCTGGCTGGCAGACACCAATCTGCCCTGTGGTGTCATAATCCCCACTTCCTATCGTGTGAATCAACATTTAGTCTTCATCTCCTGCAGAAAGCTGTGTCTCTCCCTCTTCCTGGATTGGTGAAATGACCTCTGCTTAACCTGGCAGGCTTTCCCCGCCC
>JADRCH010000042.1:2738468-2774607 GCA_019843965.1 Rhynchomys soricoides
TAATCCTTCCAAGACTCATCATTCTTCCTTTCCACTCTCTCCCCTCCGTCCCACCTCTACTGAGCTTTAATTTATAGGTAATTAATCTTTTAAGACTTACAGTTCAGCTAGGTGCCATGCACACCTGTAATCCTACACGGAAGGCAGGCTGAGATAGGAGGGTGATCCAGGTCAAGGCCACAGTGGACTAGACAGTATAAGCCTGTCTCAAAAGCACAGTGTTTATTCACAAAGATCGCCACGATCAACCTTCGATTGTTTTAACATGCCCTGTCCTCAAATCCATGCCTATTAGCAACCACCCATCTCCCTTGGGCAACTGTTCATCGACTTCCTCTCAATATAGATTTGTCTCTTCTAAACATTTCAAAGAAATCGTATCACACAGTATGTGGTCTTTTAAGTGTGGCTTCTTTCACTTGGTGTAACGCTTTCAGGATTCATGAATTTTGTATCAACACTTCACTGGTTTTCTTTGTCAAATAATATTCCACTGGATGGCTTCTACCACAGTTTATTTACTCACTTATGAGTTGTCAAACATCTGGGTTGTTCCTACTTTTTAACCTCTATGGGTAATTCCGACAAAGCCCAAGCATGCAATTTTTATGAGGACACACTATTCATTTCTGGTGGGATTACAACTGGGAGTAGACATGCCAAATGATATGGCAACCCTCTCCTTAACTTTTGGTGCTATCTATTTTCCAGTTGCCATATCATTTGATGGTTTATGCTGAATCGGATGCATGTTCTGATTTCTCTGCATCCTGCCTCACATTGACCTCTCTCAGCATAGTCTTCCTAGTGAGTACAAAGTGCCGTCTTGAGGTTTTGATTTGCACTGAATTGTCGGCCAGTTAGTTATGTGTTTTACATGCACTCAAACATCACTTATATAATTTCCTTGGAGAAATACCTATTTAAGTCTTACGCTCTGTTTTGAAATTTTGACTTGTCTCCTTTCTTCATATTATTTCAATAACAACATGAAAAAAAATCACCTTTGATAAAAATCCAGTTAATGCCTTTCCCCTTTTTGTAGTTTCTGCTGAGTTCCTGGCTCATATTTGCCTGTACTGAGAGTATTAATATGCTTGCTTATTTCTTGTTTCCTGCTAAATTCTAAGTACTCTGAAGATAGGATGCGTGGATGCTGGTGTCACTGTTACATCTCGGTGCCCAAAAAAGCCCTTCACCCAAAGTAGGCCTTGGGTGGACATTGTCTATAAATGAGTTCATGATTCCTTATATTGACTTGCACAAAGCAGGAATGTTTCAGACATGTTAACAATGAGGATGATGCTGTAAGATTAGGAGTTGATTTACTTCAACCCCAAAACGAATTTTGAAAAGCATTCACTGCATCTCCCATTCACTCTCATCTGAAACCCAGGCTGTGTGAATTCCAGGGAAACAGAACCCTTGCTCAGAAGTTGCCCTGGGCAGGGTATAGGAGACGCTGCATCTATGAATATGAGGCTGAGCCACAGTCAGGCGACATCTGCTCATTGAAACCAGCCAAAAGCACCAGCGGCTTCATACAGCTTTATTCCAAGGACTGACAGCCATTGTGTGTCCCTGAAGAGCCCTCACTCAGATGTGATCAGCTGCAAACCCAATGGCTGCTCAGCTTTGCAAGCTAATTGATCACTGTTTGGCCATTAGCACTGCTTACCTTCTCCAGTACATTCCAGGCGAAGTCCTGTCCTGCACATTGCCATTTTTCAGGGAGTTTATTTTCAGACAGTTTTTCTCTCCTGGTTAACTTTGTGAAAAGAATGTACTTGGTCTGTTTCATCTAAATAAATTAAAAAAAAAAAAAGGTTAACGAATGGTTCATTTGATCTCCCCTGAATTCCAGGTCTGTTATTATGCCAATTTAAAAGAGACTCCCAGTTTTTATGTCCAAAAATAATATTAAAAATGTAATTTTGCCAGGAACAGTGGTGTAACCAAACTGTCATCCCCAGAGCCATCTGAGTTCTGGCACTGGGACCTTTAGACCTGTCCCTTCCTGCAGACTCACTAGTGCCCTCTTCTGGATAGGACAGTAACTGCCACCTTCCTAAGTAGTCAAGGACCACAGAAACGGACTGCAATTCCCTGATCTAGAGGGCAGAGTCTCCTTTATGTGGAACAATCTACTCTCCAAGATTGGATGAGAGTTTTCTTTCTTCATTGTATCCTCCTCCGCCTCACAGTCTTCAACTTTGATGCTCCTAAATCCTATCCTCTTCAGTCAGCTGGTTTTTTAGCAGGTGTGTTAGTCAACTTTTGTCGCTGTAACAAAATACCTGAAAACCCAGCTTACAGGCACTGTGGGTCTTGGTGAAGAAAAACGTCTCACCAAGACAGACTCAGAGACAGACAGGAAGGATCCAGGGACAAGATATATACCCTTCAAAGCCCTCAGTGGAACCAGAGTGATGACAGTAAGTATAGTTAAATTTTCTCTGCTACTTTGTTGCCAGCACTTGCCTGACTTGACACATTAGTTCCTAAGTGGCTCCTGATTTGTTGGCTCAAGTCTAAGTTTCAGTTCATCCCCCTTTGTGAATAGATAGAGATCAGGCTATTGCACCGACAATGTTCCAGTGTTCTGCAGTGACTACAGTAGCTTCCTTCTCTCCTCTCTTGACCCAGTTTAGGATTCTTAGAAGCCTAGGGGTGAGCATGAGGCTGAGTTTAGGTCACTTATCAGGTCACTGGGAAGCCATAGTATGTCTAATCAAGCTGCAAGTCTAGAGTCTCCAACTGAATGCACATTGGATGCATCCTTACTATAGTTTGTCTCTTCAGAAAGCTCACTAGCTGTAAGCTTAACCCCAAGATTCGTAATAAACAGGAGTTAGAGGGGTTGCCTTAATGTAGGGGTAATCAGAATTACATCAAGACCCCTTGATGGCATTAGGGACTTTATTAGAACCAGAGGAGAAACCTGAGTTGTCTAGTGTTTTATGAGGTAATGAAGATATCAGCTCAGTAACTATGGAATATTCCACCAGACCCCTCCCCTCCTAGAAGAGAAGGGTCACAGCTCATAGGTAGGCTTCTCTTCCTTTTAGAAGAGAGAGACTAATTACATTCCTCAGACCACAGGTTGGCAACAACCATCTGGCCACCTGCAGGTAGGAGAGGCAGATGGGGGACACCATCTTGCCACCTGCAGGTAAGGGGAGGCACCCAGAGCATGTAAACACAGTCTGCAGGGCAGACTAGCCACTGGTCACCTACAGAGAAGGGGAGTCCTGGCCACCTCATTCCCTAAGGCCCAATCAGTTTAAAAGTCACACTGTTCTGCCAATCACGTTGTACCTAGTGGCTGTTGCTCTGAAAATTGTATAAAGGCTCGCCAAATGGGCCACCGGGGGTCGCGACCTCTCCTTCCGGTGTGGTACAGGCCCCATTGCATTGGAATAATAAAATCCTCTTGCTGATTTCATCGATCCCCAACTCCGTGCTGTTCACTCAGGGGACTCCAGAAAGCTAAAGGCTCCCTAGAGTCTTTACAGTAGCACAAGGCCCTTGCCAGATGCTGAGCACAGACAGGCCAGCACCAAACCCTTAGACATCCCAGGCTTCAGAACCAGACACCTAAGAATCTCTATCCCTTATAATTACCAAGTCTCCAGTATTTTCCTGTAGTAACAGAAAACAGGCCACAACAAGCCCATATTCCAGGAGCAGCTGCCGTTGAGACCACATGGGCATCCAGAGGATTCCAGGAAGTCTGAGTCCAGTCGTTTGCATCTGATTTCGGCAATGGTGCTTGAGAAGAGGAATGGAGAAAGCAGCCAGGGCCCCATCTACCCATCATACTGGCTCTGTTCTCTGAGGATGTGCATGTATTCTCATCCCTGCTGGTACTAGAGGATAGAGACTATTAATAAACTCTGCATCCCTCAGGGAGTCTGCTCTGGAACTGGGGCAGGTTCAACTAGTAAGTGGGAAGCCTCTGAAACACCAGTTTGGGGTTATGGAGAAAGGGAGGAATGCCAGAGAAAGCCAGCTCCAAAGTGCTTGTGTAGGTTACTTTTCTCTGTCTGCCCGGTAGGCCCTGTTCCCTTCAGTGCTCAAATTCCACCTAACAGCTTGACTCTGCGGGAGGGAGAGCACTCTTTAAAGACAATAGTAAAGACCTCATTACATTGAGGAACCTGGAGACTAGAATGAATAGAAATGAAACACTTTGAGCTACTGCTCAGGAGGCCCCAGCAGAATAGCCCTTCCCAGTGGCAGGAAGGCATTAGCAATAGGAAGCTCCTTTAATGCACTAGGGCTCTGAGGGTTGATGAGGGAGAGGGGCGGGTGCAGCAAGCAGGGAAAAATTTACACCCAGGCCTTACCACTCCCAAGAGTGATGCAGATTCAGGCCTACAAACCAAAGGCTATAGAAGATAAAACAGGTCAGGTTGATGCTGCCAGAGAGCTGGGGAGCTTCAAACCCTCTCTTCTTTCCTCCCTGATGCCTTCCAGGGTGCGCAGGAATCTGCCTGATCTCTCCAATCTAAAAGTATAGTACTAAGAGAGAAAAAAGGAATCTAGTGAAAATTAAATTGTACTGGGTTATCCTGGTGTCCAGGGAGCCACAGACACAAGACAACTGCTGCTGAGGCCAAATGTACTGTCAGCACAAAGAAACAACATCTTTTCTGGAGCGTGATACCAGGTCTGGGATGACAACCTCCAGGACAATTCAGGTCCACCACATCACTGAAGGCAGTTCAGTGGAGACGAATGCAGGCCTGGACCTTTATTTGGCTGTTGAATTCCAACATAGTAAATGGAACTCCTTAAGCCTCAGTGGGCTCAGTTTATTTCCTTCTGTTGTTTATGAATGAGGGGTAATATGAATCTCCCTGTCTAGGAAGAGATACAGATTAACTAAGATAATACGTATAGATGATGCAAGCTGTTTGTTTCAATGATAGCAATGTTGTGCTTTATAAAAAAGAAAAAAGACGCCAGGGATATGCTTGGTGGAGATGGGGTGGGGGGGTGATGGGGAGAGAAGAGACTGAGAGGGAAGAGGGGAAGAGAGGAAGAGCAAGAGAAGAGAACTAGAAGAGGCAAGCAGCCCCTTTATAATGAGTCAGGCACACCTGGCTGTTGCCAGGTAACTTGGGGCAGAGCCTAGAAGGAAATGCCAACAAGCAACACACATCCTGGGCATCCCAAATAATTTGGAAGACCTTCCAGATAATAACAATTCTGGCAAAGCCTTGGTGTGCTGAGCAGTTCCTTAAGGTTTTGCACTCGTGAATACATTTAATCATTTCAATGAGACTATGTAAAATATTCTTCTTGTGCCTGTTTTATATGTGGTATTCATAGTATATGAGTAATTTACTTAAAGCAATATACCTGCTAAGGGTGGCCCATCACCCTCTGATTTTTCCATGTAGCTAGTTGCTCTCCAGATGAACAAGGTAGCAAGTCACCCCAAGGCTTCCCAGCATATCTTGGAACAATCTCACAGAGTCACATTAAATAGGTGGTTTCTCAGATTCGAATTACCCTGAATTCTTACTACTCATAAATAGGTCAGCTACTTGATATTTGACATCAATGCTAAATGACTTTGCTGTTGATAAATGTTTACCAAGACAGCCCGTATCTCCTAGTACCATGGCTTTGAGTCTCTAACCTTTGGGAAATGACAGTTGGGAAATGGAGTGTTTTGTGCTCTTTTGCCAAAACTGGTCTTAAAATCTATGCATCTCAGGCTGGTCTCAAGCTTCCTATGTAGCCCAGGCTAACCTAAAACTCACAAGTGGTGGGGTTACAGAATGAATGCACCACCTCTCTTGGCACAGCATACTTTTAATGAATAGAATGCGAATAGTGAAAGCGGTGAGCTGTCATTCTAATAGTTGCTATGACTACTTGTGTTCCTTTTCTCAGACTATTGTAACAAAATACCAGAGACTAGGTATGGTAGAAGACAGAAATTTATTTTCTCACATTTTCAGAAGCCAGAACTCTAGGACCAAAGTTCTGGTAAATGTCATGACTGGTCAGGGCTCATATTTTTACTTTTATTCTCCCTGACACACGTGCAGTGCGGGAAAAAGCTCCCTGGTGCCTCTCCTACTACAAGCGCTAATGTTATAAGCCAGTCCTACTCCGTTCCCTATAAATTAGTTAATATTAATCAAGTCCATTTAGGTCCTAGCTTCTAACGTTGTCTTGCAATATAGTTAGACCTTCAACACGCATAAGTGAATGAGATGCATCTCAGCTTGCTGTATAGCTTAAAACAACACAGTGGCTTATCTTGCAGTTTCATGGGGCCAGGATCCTCAGTAGAGGTTAGCTGGGCCCTCTGCTCAAAACATCAAGTATCTCAAATCCAAGTGTTGGTCATTCTGGGTTTTATCCAGAGACCCTAAAGGGGAAGAGGAGATGGAGATGCATGTCCAAGTTGGTTGTTATTGTCAGCAGGATGTAGCCCCTTTTGCTAGAGGACTGGAGTTTCTCTTTATTTACTAGAGCAATCTAAGGGATACCCTCAGTGGCTGGACTCTACCTACATTTCTTGACTTGTGACACCATCCTTGGCCTGTCAATCATGGTACTGAAAGGTCAGCTCGGGAACTTTGAGATATTCCCTGTGGGATGGGCATTCCTCCCCCCATCCCCCCCCACCCCAAGCACACGGAAGAAACAGTTTAGAAAGCAAGTAGGCTGGGAGGGAGGGGCTGATTAAGTCCCTGCTAAATCATTCCCTAAAGACCAATCAGTTTAAAAGTCACACTGTTCTGCCAATCACATTGTACCTAATGGTGGCTGCTCTAAAATCCTATATAAGGTCCCTGAACAGGCTCCATGAGGTCTCCCTCCCATCTTGGTATATAGAGCGACCTCAGCATGCTGATGAATCAATAAATTTCTCTTGCATTTTGCATCAGTCCCCAACTCCGTGTGTCCATTCAGAGGGTCTTTGTTAAGACTCCCCAGAGTCTTACAGTACATCATATTCTCCTCACGCAATGTATCTTTGACTTCCTTGGTCTTAGCACACAGACTCAATGAATATGTATGTAGTACTTAGACCTCTTAAAAGTTTATGCCATTACATCACTTCCTCTCCTCATTTCTAGGTCCATCAAGACCTTAAGTACATTGGAAATATTAATGTAATACAATGTAATATATAATGTGTATGTTGGTCATATAATGTAACGTGGGAATGATATTCTATCCTATGCATGGTTCTGAGATCATGCAGGACATGCCCACTGGAGTGCACATTGTATAGTCCCAGAAGCCACAGTCACCTCTGACACTGGCATGTGAAAGACTTTGACTTTGTATGCTCACATGTTCTCCCTCTCTGGCTCCTCTTACTTGCTGCTCTACTGAAATATGTTGCTGTGCTGTGGAAACACATGGTGAAAAACTACAGGCCTTCTCCAGCCAGCAGCCCAGGAAGAGAGCTCTGAGTGCAACATCCCAAGAAGAAGCCCAGATACATGGGTGATCTTAGCAGAGGAGCCTTTCCAGGGAAGCCTGTGGTATCTATAGCCTGAAGGATCCTTAATTACAGGCTGGTGAGAGGAGCAGCCCAACCAGAAGTCTAGAGCACTGAAACTACTAGAATACCCTTGTGGAACACTTGTTTTATTTGGGTCCTACGTTTTTACTTAACAGGCAGAATTTTCTGGATTTTTAACTTATTTATTCATATATTTATTTACATATACAACATGATAGTTTGATATGTGAATGTTGCAAAAATATCTAAACCAAACTACTTAACACACTCACCACCTCACATATGTGCATGCATGTATGTGTGTTCCTATATAGTGTGTATGTGTGTGCATGCATGTATGTGTGCTCCTATATAGTATGTATGTGTGTGCATGTGCATGTGTGCTCCTATATAGTGTGTATGTGTGTGCATGTGCATGTATGGGGAGGCTTAAATTTTATTCTGATTTATCTTCAAGTATCTAACATATTACTGTTAACTATATATATATTACACTGTCTAATGGATCTTTTGAAGTTATTCTTTGATCTAACTAGAGTTTTGTGTCCTTTTTCAGTGTCTTCCCAGCTCCTACCCCACCTATTCTCTGGGGGAAAAGCCGTTGGCTTTTTCAGATTCTACACATAAGTACAATGCAATACTGGCTTCTTTGTGTCTGGCTTATTTCATTTAACATTATGTCTAACAGGGTCATCCATATTGTCACAGATGACAGCACCTGTCAGTATTTTAAAGGCTGAATATTATTTCATTGTGACCATATGCCATGCTTTCTCATTCTAAATGCGATTTGTTATTAAAACCTATTTACTAATTATTTGAGAATTTGATCATCTCACCCTGACTCCTCTCCTAAAGTAACCAGGTTCATCCCTACCTTCCCAACTTCATGTCCTTCTTTTTATTTTTAATAACCTATTGACTTTAATTTGATCTGTCCGTGTACATCTGGGTGTGGAGCCATCCACTGGACTGTGGTTGACATACCATGAATCATATATTTAGAGAACATTGACTGGCCCAGTAGAAGCCATCAGCAGTCCATAGTTCCCTAGTTAGGGATGAAGGCTAACGAACTCCTTCCCTCTCCGTGCTGGAAGCTGAATGGCTTGATCTTGTGCATGTCTTGTACAGGCAACCGCAGATGGTATGAGTTCAGGCTCAGAAGACACTTTTTCACTCTGGTCCTCATTGATCTCTGGCTCTCACAATTTTTCTACCTCCTCTTCCAAAACAGTCTCTGAGTCTTGGGGAAGGAATACAGTATAGATGTCCCACTTGTGGCTGAGCACTCTGGAGTTGCTTATTCTCTGGCCCCTTGACTAGTTGTTGAGTCTCTGCATTAACTACTGTCCACTGTACAAAGAAATTTCTCTGATTATAAATGCTACTGTTTAAAGTCATAAGAGTTTGGGTTTTTTATTAATAGCTTGTCATTAATATTTTCTCTTTCTTTCCTCTTTGCTTGCTTCTGAACAAAAAAAGTCTTACTATGGGACCCAGGCTAGCTTTAAACTCAATTTTCTCCTGTTTCAGCCTCCAAGTGCTGAGAGTACACACACACTACCATTCTAATATATCTCTTAATATAAAGCCAAGTGATGGATATGTGGCATATGACAAATGGATGGGCTGTTTTCTACAGACTCAGTTAGGAAAGATGAGTGATATATCACACAATAATATTCTGTTAGACATGATTCCTGTGATTTATGTATGATGGAACTTAGCTTAGAGTAATGCCTGTTTTATGTTTGAGATTTGTGGCATAATGGGAGGGGTGATCTTTGAGAGGTAGATTGGCTTTCTTACTTGCTATTTGGTTTCTTCTGTGTACACAAGACAGTAAATCTTCTCCCTGTTTGGTGAGTAGCTCCTGAATTCCCACAGAAAAGCATCCATGGTTTCTCATGCTTTAAGTGGCATAATTCTCCCAAATCTAGCAACTGGTGCCTCCGGGCCATCAGGTATCCTCTGGCTGTGTCCACACTAGCATCATCCGACACTTTCTCCTCCCAGAAAATAAAAGTGTCCGGGCTCATTTCATTCATGAAAGCTAACTGAAAATCAGGCCCATCTTTAACATTTGCAAGGCCTGAGGCAAACATAAAAAAAATGGACACCCATGTACCTGGCATTTAAATTGTTGTAAATTGAAAAATCAAGCTATTGCCCATTAAATAAAAATATGTGCCAGTCCCTTCTTTAATAAATATGTGAAGGGCATAACAGCCCACAAAGGTGACATGAAAATTAATTTAGACTGAAAGCATTTGAACAATAAACAGCTATGAAGATATTACCTTATAAACAGCCTTTCCAAATAAAGCCTCCTCCAGAGCACTTTCTTGTTTGGGTGAAGATTGTCCCTTAACACTGGGAAGGGGAAGCTCAATAACTGTCCCTTTACATCAGAAAGCCAAGGAGAAAGGGTTGGGAGAATGGCTGTCAGTAGAACACTTGCTTCGCAATGATGAGGTGCTGAGTTCTGTCCCCAGAATTCACATAAAATGCCAGGCATGGTGGTACTCACTTGTAAACCCAGTGCTGGGGACAGAGTGGAGAGACAGGAGCTTGCTGGCTAACCAATCCAGCCTACTCAGCTCCAGGCCAAGACAGACCCTGGCTCAAAGGAGGTAGATGGTGGTCCTAAGAATGACTTGAAGTTATCTCATGGCCTCCCTGTGCACCTTCATACATGTGTGCATGCGCAACCTGCACACATGTACGCATGTATGCACACACACACTCTCACACACAAAAATACACACAGAAGACACATAGAGAGAAGTCAGTGAAATCTGAGAACACGGGTGATTTCCTGTCATACCCCTTGCTTGTTAAATTACCATGTTAACCTTTTTACCTCTGGCTGTTCAGTGGATGCTTGTGGAGGACTCCTAAGTGCATGTCAAACCACCTTGTCTTTCTTCTAGCTGACTTGCCACCCATCAATTAGTTTCAAGAACTTGAGCAGACGGAGGAAGTGGTTCCCTCCCACTATATAATCTGGTGAATAGCTAGAAGACCAAGTCCTCTTGAAAAGTTTTCAGACTTGCTCATATGAGGAAAGCCAGCTATATGCAATCAGCCTATTTCCAGCTCTGTCCTATGCAGTGGACTAGTGTGCAAACATGTGGGTGCTTTGACCTGTAGATGCAAGCTCTATCTACACCCTGAACCAAGCAGCTGGTTTTTAGGAGTCAGGAGGCCTAGGAAAGCACACATCTACATGGCCAATCTTGCAGATTGGAAAAAGAACAGGAAGAAGAAATAGCATGTGATTGAATCTAGGGCCATCAGGAAAAGGCATTGCAGGATTCTAGTGAGCATATTAAATATGGAGGTCTGGCAGGACACTGTCTCTAAACATGGACAACCTTTGAATACTGCAGCTCTTCACCCATTTGTGTGTGGAGGAGAGCAGCAATCCAGTCCCCGAGAGTATTGCAATGGACTTTACCCAGTAGTGCTACTATTATCAGCACCTGGGGTGGCCTGCATGGTAGAAAGGGCATCTGGCACTTGGTGAAGCCAATGAACTGAAGACCAGGCTAGTGGGACTGCAGGAGGAGTCAGCTATGGACTGTGTAGGCAGTGGAGATTAGGGGTATGTTCTCCAGTAAATGTGTCTCAACAAAAGAGGCAGTACCAGCCCACATCAGGACCACCCATCCTGGAATCACAACAGGATAGCATTAGAGGCCAAAACAGAGCATAGGCCAATCCTGTAGAGGTAGGGACATCTGATATCATGAGGTCTATCTCAGTCACTAATCAAGGAGGAAGGGTTACAAGGAGGAGGCAAGTGCCCCTTGCAACCCAGACAATGCTGATGAACCTGCAGTTACCAAGATGGAGTAGAGCCCAGCAAATTGAATGACAGTGTGCCCAGGGTCCCATATTTTTATATCAACTTAGATCTTACTGAATCACTCAGTTTACTCCATGTGGAAGACCTCAAGGGAAGCAGGACTTTCTTTGGGAATGATTTTCAGACCCATCTGCCAGGAAGACCAGCTTGCTACTCTCTTTTGCCCTCTTCTGCCTTGTTCATACCCATGAGCCTGTATGTCCAGCCAAAGAAGCCAAACATAATAGACCTGTTTGGAGTACATGTAGAGGCTTGAGTCATAAAAACCTGGCTTCACCATGACTTTTTTTCAATGTAACATTTGTATTGGTTCTTTGAGAATTTCATACAAGCATATGATATAGTTTGATCATATGTC
This sequence comes from Rhynchomys soricoides, assembly GCA_019843965.1. NCBI lineage: Eukaryota > Metazoa > Chordata > Mammalia > Rodentia > Muridae > Rhynchomys > Rhynchomys soricoides. The sequence goes on from JADRCH010000042.1 coordinate 2,750,202, forward strand.
CCCCCACACCCCTCCCCCTTACTTCTCCCTCATCCACCCCCACCTCCCATCACAATTTGTCTTTTTTTTTCCATCACCATCACCATAGCTTTGTGAACCTCTCTCAGCACCGTTAATTTCATTTCATGAGGATATTGTGAGGATTAAATGAGGTAAGATGTGTTTAGCACAGTAGCTGTACTGTATTTGGTTGACAACCACTAGGCATTATTTCATTAGAGCTAGCTATTCACAAGCTGTCTTCTACACTAAATTATGATTCAAATAAAGCTGATGGTGCTAGTTTCTTCTATCTTCAGAACCTGTCGGAGTCACTCATTAAAATTTTTTTTTCATTTTGGGTCTACTATCTCTAAAACACAGGGGAAAGCCAGTAATAGGCTATAGCCAAAGACTTATGGAATGAAACAAAGAAGTCAAGAGATGGTGGCTTGTAATTAAGAATTTCCCACCTATCTCAAAGTCCATAAAGCGCTTGTAATCTTTAAACCTCCTTTCTGAAATGTTCATCTTTTTCCTTGTCTTTTAAATCCCCATACGGGAAGGAAATAAGATGCTTCACTCTCAAGCAAGCTAACATATTAAAGCAAAGAACCCTGCGCTGCCATGGAAGCCTCCAGTTTCACTGATCTCATGTGGGGAAAACTACTGCACAGTTATCTGTCATTTGGTTGTTTTATTAACAAAAGACCACAAATACAGATTCCCAGTGGATGTGAAGTCATTCTTACTCGAGCAGCAGTGAGGAGCAAAAATATATTTATAAGAGAACCACAGGGCACTATCACCCCCACAGCTCCCAACAGCGTTGCTTATGTAGAATGCAGCACGACTGATTATCCATAAATCACAACCAGAATTGAGTCCCACATTGTACCCCTAAGTATTGATGCAGACAAATGAAACAAGCAAAGGAGAAAGGGAGCAGTAGTGTATGCTGTCACCTGCCTCTTCCCATTGACTTGGTCACACTTGCCTCCTCCACTGGACTAGGTTGATTTCAACACTGAGTTCCTAGAATGGCAATAATAACTCCAACAGAGCTGGCAATTGTGGGATGGATGGATGGATGGATGGATGGATGGAGAAATCGCATGGGCAGTGTGTTCTGATGAATTTTGACATTTTTAGAATCTTCTCTAGGCTGGCTGAGGGGGTGCATTTTGAGTTCTCCTGCAGACCCTGTCAGTGGTCATTCCCCATGTTCTAATCGCAGTGTTGGTCAGTGTGATAGACCTTAGGTATATTGAACTTCTCTCCTTTAATGCTTTGTCTACCTGAAGCTGCACTCGGGTGGCCTGAGGATCTTTCTTCTATGACAAATCCTTGGTCTCCCTCCCTAGGAGGGCTCCCACATCCCAATTTAGCTCTGCCTATTATCTATTCGTATAACAAAGGACCTGGAATTTCATCGACAAGATTAGAAATAACAAAAAAGTCAAAAAATCATCAGATCTGGAAGAAAGTAGGTAAGAATACATTCAAAGGATTGGAATATAAGTGTTTGGCCTTGGTTAGGAAGATATAAACTCCTCTGATGTGCCAGATCAGAAATCCTGGAAGATTGGTTGGCAGAGTGCTTGTGCAGCGTGCATGAAGCCCTGGGTTTGATCCCCAGCACTGGATAAAACCAAAAATAGCATTTCACACCTCTACTCCCAATACCCTGCAGGTGGAAGCAGGTGGGTTCAGAAGTTCCAGGTTGTCAGTAACTACATAATGGATTTGATGCCAGACTGAGATACAAGAGAGCTTGTCTCAAAAGAAGGAAAACAAAACAGAGCAGCGCACACCTCCGAGTGTAGGTGTTCCTCAAACCCTAGAAGAAAGGAGGGAAATGGGGAGAGACAAACAAATGAAATCAGGGCAGGCTCTCCAGCTGCACAAGAGAGCCACAGTGACTGCATGCAGTGAAGGTAAACGAGAATCCATTCCCAGGGAGGGCCTTCCTAGCCAGGCTCCCCCTCTCAATGTGGAATTGAAGGAGCAGGAGTGAGCAGCGTGAAGAAAAGCTGAACAGGAAACCGCCTTCCAGGAGCAAACATCAGAGTTAAGGACAGGAGGCCTGCTGGAGAGGGCGTGACTCTCAGCCTTGGCACCGATCTCATTGGTGCTGATGTTTGTCTTTTCTGAGTCTCACCAGAAGAGGAAATAGGAGGAGTTTATTGCGCAAAGAGATCCCTCTGATCCTCAAGCCACCCAAGGGCAGTCTCTGAAAATGCCTGGATTTCCACAGTGTGATATAAAGCTCAATATTTCCACAAGCAGACAACGTGGATGACATCTCAGTACAGACGAATAGTTAATGTGTGACAATGCAAGGAAAGCAAGATTTAAAAAACTTACACTGGGACAATTGGTTTGGCAGGCGGAGGCTCCGTTCAATATCATGTACAGAAACAAATACCAGACCATGTACAGAAACAAATACCAGACAGATCAAAGAGTTCTTATTTTGTTAAATCAAAACATAAACAAACTGTAAACAGTTAGAAATGAATATTTATCAAGGTTCTGGAAAGGGAAATAATGCCTAGATAGAGAAAAGATTAAGACATCAATAAGGGCAGATGTGATTACAAGAAAAAAAAAATGACATCTTAGAAACACAGAAATCTTGATCAAACTTAAAAGAGAAACAACAAACCGGTAGACACATTGACGTACCTGTGACAAGAAAAGGAACTCTGTACTTATATATTCAAATTAATACGACTCTTTAAGAAAAACAAAGAAGCCTACAGAGAAGTGGAGAGAGGACACAGATGACCTTTCCACAAACAGGAAACTCTGTTGCTTAACAAATATGAAAACTGTTTCCATATCTCTGCTAATCAAAACCCTGCAGAAAGAAACTACGCCATTAAGTGGCTCTCAAATTAGCTAGTGTTTTAAAATCGTAACAGGCACGCTAAACAAACTAGGGGGGAAATGGGTATTTTCCTGAGCTGCAGATCGGAGTATAAACTGGCAGAGGCTTTTAAAGAGAACAGGAGGCATGGATTGAATGCCTTAAAATGGGCATACATTTTGATGCAGTAATTACACACTGGCATGTACAACTTAATGAAATAGCCAAAGCACTGGGAGTGGGTTTGGGAAGGGCAGGAGGGTGAGCCTATTGTGCTGCAAGATCAATATGGCAGCAGCATAACTGATAGGAAGAAAAAGTTTGAGTTTAAATGTTTGGTTAAATAATCCATGCCACAGTCCTTGCGTGGAACATTATAGAGGCGTAAGATGTGATATTCGCAAAGACTGCACCATGTAGAAAGTGCTTATGATATAATAATAACTGAAAAGGAGAGATAAAAACTGCAAAGAGAAAATGGATGTAATTATGCAAAAAAAAGTCTATGCATAAAAAGCCTCAAGGAAAATCATTAAAATGTAAATAGTCACCACGAACCAGTGCTGAATTTGTGGCTTTTTTTTTTTTTTTTTTTAAATTTTGTTTGCTACTTTTCAGGAATTTTCCCCCCAATGTTGCAGGAACTCCTTGTGTAGATATTTAAGCTTTCTGTGCCTTCTGACAGCTTGGGCTGTTCTGAAAGTGAAACGTTTCATTGAGACAAAGGTCATTTTGGAAACATTTGGAATGTGGGTCCCATATAAGATAATACCCAATTGCATATTTGAGGTGTCTGCGAAGAGTTCACCCTGACATGATTCTGAGCAACTAATTGTAGAATAAATTAGTGAATGGGTGAACGAACGAATGAATGAATGAGAGTGAGTGAGTGAAAGAGGTCAGCTAGCCTCTTGGGTACTCTCTGCTGACAAGGCTCTAAAATAAATATTAGCTCATTTAACCTCACCTTACGCAGGAGGTAAGTACCTTACCATTCCCATCTGTGTTTAGTTTGTTGTTGCTGATGCTGCTGGTTTGTTTTGGTTTAGTTTGGTTTGGTTTAACTTCCTTTGATATGGTGTGGTTTGTTTGGGCTTGTGTTGTTGAGATAGGGTTTCATAGCCAGGGCTAGCCTAGAACTCATGATCCTCCTCTCTCAGGCTCCCAAGTGCTGGGATCCCAGGAGTGAGCCACCTTGCTGGGTTTCTATCCCCATTTTGTGGATGAGTAAGGAGAAGTACAAAAAGGCAGGAAGGTAGTTTAGGTTGCAGTCAAATACATAAGGGTTCAAAAGTTAATCCCAGATGGACAGTCTATAGCCAGAGCCCCACAACTTCCCTGCAGATGAGTTTTACTCAGCCAGGACCAGGTTCATGGGCTGGAGCCTCTGAAAGAACTGGTGAAAGAGGCTCTTTTGTCAGCCCCAAGTTTACAAGGATTGAAATGAGAGCCCTTGGTAAATGCAACTTTACCCCAGTTTTCAGGAACATGAGGTACCCACTCTGCTTGGGTCACCCTCTAGTTGCCCCCAGAATCACACAAAAGAGCTCAACTCACCAAAACCAAGAAGTGGGACACCATGCCTAAAATGCTTCAACTCCCAGAGAGCTGCTTGGATGCTCCCAGGGGAGGTCCCTCCTGCAGCTTGCTTTACTGCCCTTTCATCAGGTAACAAAACGGTTAGCATCATCCAATTCACACCCTACAGCTGCAGTAAATGCCAAAGAATTTCATTTCATACAGAAAATGGGCACAGAGACGTATCAGACACATAATACACATTCAGCAGGATTCACTTACTCTTTAATTTTACTGTTATGTCCATTATAATCTTAACTGGCACAAGAGGAACCAACAATAGATTCATCAAGCAAGCCAACTAAAATTAAAAAATACTCCTGACTCACTTTGTTTTAGCATAAACAGTACATATATATTCGATCACCAAGATTTTGATATAGGATAAGAAGCCATGTGCACTGAGGTCATGCTGTCATTCTTGCTCTTGGAAAACGGAAGCAGAAGGATCAGAGTTCAAGGTTAAGCCTCAACAAGCAAGTCTGAAGCCAGCATGGCCCATCTGGGACCCTATCTCAAACACAGGAAATAAAAACACCTTACTTTTATAGGCTAGAGACTCTGCTCAGTGACAGGGAACCTGTTTAGCAATCATGAGGTTCAATGCCCGGAATGAAAGACAGAAAAATCACAGTTATAAGCCTCCTGCTACAAACCACACCCTGTAGGCAACGCCCACGGGTGCTCAGAAGTACAGTGGGCACTAAATTATTTGAGAAATAATCCAAGAAGAAAGTATTATAGAGCAAGAATTTCTTAATCACAGTATGTAATGCTTGTCTTTCCGGCCTCCACAGAATCAGAAATTCCTCCAGTCGCTCCCCTTTATCTGAGTGTTCAATTAGCTTTCAGGATACAGCTCTTCCTTTTTATATGTATACTTTGTTGGTTTGTATAATGTTAATGAAATTGCTTAATTACAAGTGAAACCATTATAGCTGGCCTCATTATGTTGAGAGCAAAAGCAATGGATCTCACTAAACAAAATAGCCAACCAGTGAGGCTGTGGGAAGCAGCTCCGGAGCTGGCTGATCTCAGCAGGCAGAGTAGGGAGTGTTACTCTGAGATGGGACTGTCATAGCACAGTCCCACAAAGCTAGTGCCTTAATCAACAGAAAATTATTCTCCCTTTTTTGGCATGCGAAGTGTTAGCAGTGGCACTTGTTAGTTTTACGTCATTGTGACAGAATGCCTGTCAGAAGTAACTTAAGGACTAAAGACATTTTTCTGACTACAGTTTCAGATAGGTCAGTCGACTGCCATGGGGCAAGGTAAGTAACTCATTTTGTGGCAGCAGGAGGGTGTGGCAAAGGCTGTTGACATCAGGGCAGACTGCTAATGAAAGAAGGGGCAGGTAGAGCTGAGTATAAAATATTCTTAAGAAACCACGCCCAGTGTCCTACTTCTTAAGGTTCCGCAAGCTTCTTAAAATAGCGCCACCCACTGGGGAACAAGGGTTAGGAGCTTGAGGCTCTACGGGAAGGCTCAGCTTCCACCATGGACCCCAGTGTTATATCCGTGAGAAGCTTTGAACAAGAATCTCTTCCATACCGATTTGATATGTTCTTTTGTACTAGATGTCCCTGGTGTCCCTTGGCTAGTCTGTGCCTTTCTTCCCTTTAATCTTTATGTGGTCCTCAACCAAGCATATCTAAATCCCTCAAATCTCCTTCTCCTACGGTTGACAGTCACTGGATTTAGCACCTACCCTAAATCAAGAAGGACTCACCCTCAGCTCCTTCATTAGTTACATATACGCATATTCCAGTGACAAACAAGTCATATCCACGTGAAGTTTGCACATGTGTCTTGGAGGGCTCAACGGACACATTTGTACCGTCCTATAGGAAGAGTAGAGGATCTGTGTGATAACTCCTTCTCATTCACAGGCTCTTCTGCTGAACTATGAGCTCCCTAAAGGAACTGACCAAATCCTTCAGCCCATGTCCTCAAAACTTACATACATACTGTCAGATTCGGAGAGGATACCATGTAAGCGTTTGCCCGCCTGAGGTCTGTCTTTTCAGCTCAGGCCACTATGAACAAATTCAAAAAAATGATATGGCTTAAATAATAGACGTCCATTTTTCTCACAGCTCAGTAGGCTGAGAGCAGGACACAAACCTCAGGTCTGCTGAGGACTCTGCGAGAAGCCACCCTCTTACGTGCACTCACGTCTAACAAACTTCCCACGTTACTCTTTTCCCTAGAAAACTATTAGTAGATACCCATGGTACAACTTCTCTGTACACCATTGGCTAGCCTGGCTGGCCGGTAAAGCCCAGGGATCTGCCTGTCTCTCTCCCTCCCCTGTGCTGAGATTGTAGATGTGCATCACCATACCTGCCTTTTTACCTGGATGCTGGAGATTCTGTTTCATGAAGACATCTCCAGGCAAGTAGAAGCATGTGTTTTGATAATATTCAGCCCTGTTGCTCTCACCTACTCCTGCTCATTTTCTTCTTTTTCCCAGAGAGGTCCCTCTCTCTCTCTCTCTCTCTCTCTCTCTCTCTCTCTCTGTGGAGGGGGGGGGTGTGTATGTGTGTGAGTGTGTGTTGTGAGAGAGACTTCAGCTATTAGAGAAAACATGCTGTGCTTTTCTTTCCAAATCTGGCTTATTTTGGTCAATGTAATGATGTCTAGTTCCACCCATTTTCTCTGCAAATGTCATTTTGCTCTTCTTTATGAGTGAATGAAATCCCTGTCAGTTTTTATACTACATTAGCTTTATCCATTTATGTATTGGCGGACATATGCTGTTTCCATGACTTGGCTATTATACATAACACAGGGCAAGAGTACATATTCATGTGCAGGTGTCTCTCTAGTATACAGACTTAGGTTCCTTTGAGTACATTCCTATGTACCTCTTCTTATATGATCACCAACCTTGTCATGAAGACCTAACCCTTGAAGTCTCTACCTCCAAATACCAGAGTTCTGACGAATCGATTTGGGGAGCCCAGAATTTAGTCCATAACAAGTTCATATCTCGATTGAAAGCTAGTAGTATATTGGAGAGAAGTCTTAACAAAGAAAATGTTCTCCGCTGTAGAAGAATTTATCCTTATTGTAAGATGCAGGCAATTAGACTGTTATCAAAACCTATACTTTCCTCTCCTTGTCCCATACAAATTCTGTCAGCATCTTTCTCAAGTTGTATATTGTAATAAATGTATGTGACAAGACAACCCTAAAGAAACATTTGCATACTCACTGAGCAGAGTCAGGTGAACATTTGCAGCCTTCTAGAATATTCAACAGATGGTTCAGAATGTTGAGGATGTAGCAACATGAATATACTGGTTACTGCTGGGCTGGGAATCTGTGTGAATTCTCTGCAAGATGTCTTCTTCCTTTATTGTCTTTCTCCTCTAATTAAAACTTCTTTTGCATTGTTATTTTAGGCATTTCCTTGTTTTTGGATCTAGGATAGCTAAGGAAAGAAAAATTTAGTAGACCATCCTCCTCCATCACCAAGAATGTTGGACAAGAGGCAGCCTGATACCTTAAGATAATTTTAATGAAACTGAATTTTAACCTGAGATAAACAAGGAAGTGCTGGGCCCCAGAACAAGACAAGCCAAACACTCAGGTAGGAACTCTGAAAAGGGTGTCTGGGTGACATGGGACAATCTGGTAACTTTGCAGGGTGCCTCGTTCCAACACCTTACAAGCACTCTGTAACACATATTATAAATTACGATTTGTGGATCTTTGCATGTTTATAGATAGACTTTACACCATCAAATAAAAGTGCCTTTGGTAAAAAGGGACCTGTATTGTTTATCTGGTAATCCCCAACATCCAGTACCAAGTGAGGATCTCAGTAAGTGAATGACTGACGGTCTGACCACAGAATCTCCTCACCACCTAGATGTGGCAGAAGAAAAACAGTGCAGTTGCTCTCCTGGCTATGATCCTAAGGGAAAGCCTTTCTGAGAACATGTGGTTATGGCATTCTGATCCAACCCAACTGATGAAACAGCTGTAAAACAATATGAAGGAATAGAATTCTGACTTTGGTCTGTTCTGGCTGCTATAAACAACAACAACAGCAACAACAAAAACCCATTTTCATGTGGTTTGTGCACTGGGGAAAAGCATTGCTCAGAGTTCTGGAGATTGGAAAACCCATGATGAAAATGCCAGCAGAATTGATGCCTGTTGCAGGCTAGCTCTCTACCTTACACAGGACACCTTCAAGATGTGCAACCACACACCAGTCATCTCAGCACTTGGGAGGGTGAGGCAAGATTGTGAATTTCAGGTTAGCCTGGACTACATAGCAAAACTCTATCCCAAAACATAAAACAAAACAAAACAAAACAAATAAAGTCATACATTTCTCACTTTGTTATCATAAAGCAAAGAGAAAGGCAAGCTCTCTGGCCTCTCTGATGGGGGTTCTTATCCCAAAGTTGGAGACAGAACCCTCAAAACATAATGGCCTTTGATTGGTGTAGCCTCTCAATAGCAAGGGGGTAAGGTTCACAAGAATATTGGAGTCACACAAATAGAAGGAATAGTATGTGCACATGTTCCGAGAGGAGACTGCTTATATGTTCAAAGAAATATTCTGAATTCCTGTCAGTGAGCAGAAAAGTGAACTGGTGGAAGTAAGGTCACATGGGTGGGCCCTTCAGAAGGCTGTGGCTACAGTAAACATCTGGTCCATGGTTTTGAGCAGGATGCAAGGTAAGTAGCCTCATTTTTGCTTTAAAAAGACCAGAGCCACTCAATCAAAAGTTTCTATGAGCATTGCACTTGGCACCATTTTATTGCTGAGATCTGCTTTCTGAGTAAAAGTCACTGTGTGTGCCATAAAAGCCACCAACAAGTAGTGATGGAGAAGCAAGGTAGTGCCCCTGCAGAAAACAAAAATTTTCACTGGCCTGAAGTTTTACCTGGAGAGGGGATAGGCTGGAGTGCATCTGGGCTAAAAAGGCTCTCATGAGGTGTAGGAGATGGCCCAGTCAGTAAAGTGCCTGCCACACAAGCATGGAGACCTATGTGCAAATCCCTAGCAGCTAGGCAAAGACCAAGGCACAATGCTTTAAACAACAAATCCCAACTCTGTGGAGGGGGAAGACTGAGACAGAGATGTCAAGATCCCTGGAGCTTGCTGACCAGTCACGTTTGCAGAATCTAGGAATCTCAGGTTTAGTAAGGGACGCTATCTCCAAAACAAAAAACTTTAAACCAGTGGAGACACAGTTGAGAAAGACACTTGACATAGTTCTCAGCCCCCAGTATGACTGTATTTTGGAGACAGGTTTCTTTAAGAAACCCTAATGCTGTCATTTGTGGTGACCATGGTTAATTTAGGTCATAAGGAGGGGATACAATCCAACATGATTGATGTCCATATGAGAAAAGGAAAATGTACCAGGGTGAGGGGCATAGGCTAATGGAGGCCATGTGAGCACACAGTCTGAAGGCAACACTTGGATTCTAGCCTTCCACCCCCAGAGCTACTAGACATAAACATCTATTGCCTATGAGCTTTTGTTATGTCAGCCCTAGTAAACTAACAGTCTCTAAGCTGGAGTGACCTTCCTCAAACACAAATGACAACATTTCTTACATTCTGTGCTTTGTTTGGGATTGTATAGTGTCTTAGTTAGGTTTCCATTACTGTGAAGAGACACCATGACCATGGCAGCTGTTAAAATGAAACAGTTAACTGGGACTAGCTTACAGTTCAGAGGTTTAGCCCATTATAGTCATTATGGGAAGCATGGCAGCATGCAAGCAGACATGGTACGGAAAGGGTAGCTGAGAGATCTACTTCTGGATCAGCAGGCAGCAGGAAAAAAGTGAGACACTGAGCCTGGCTTGAGTATCTAAAGCCTCAAAGTCCGCCCTAGTGACACACTTCCTCCAACAAGGCCGCATCTCCTATTAGTGCTACTCTTTATGGGCCTACAGGGGCCATTTTCATTCAAATCACTACATGTCAGTTCCTGGATCAAGAACAATGGTGGAAAATGCCAGAGGGGAATTAAAAACCCAGTGGCTTGGTCACCTTCTTCTACCACAACTTTCCCACTCTAGCACATGAGGAAGGACCAGAAAGAGAAGTAAATATGTCCACTTCCTATTGGTTCTCATCTCAAAAGCACCACTAAGAGACAACACAGAGCATCCTTAGGCAGTTTTCAAAGGCTTTAGACGATAAATGTTTGTGTGACATTTACCACACACTACTAGGCAGTGCCCTCAGAACTGCAGTCACAGAAACTCCATCCTCAAAACAAACTCCTGAGGTGAGGTCATCTTTACACACTTTTTAAGAGATAAACAAGTTAAAACCTAAGGAGATCAAATGTCCGCCCAAGACCACACAGCCAGAGAACAGCTAAGCTAGAAAGCACTACACCTGCATGTCTGCCATACAGAGGTTATACAGCACACTGACCATGCCATGGATTCTCCAGCTGCCCTCCATGCCACTCTAGACATGAATGAACTTCCATCATAATCAATAAATTCCTCTGTGTTGATCTGACTTTTTGTGCTGTGATGAAATACCTGAAGAAAAAAACATAAAGGGGGAAGAATTGTTTGGGCTCCTGGTTTCCTGGTGCTGGAGAGGCTGTGAGAGCACAGCAACTCATATCCTGATGGACAGAGACTGGCAGAGGTAGAGACAAATAGAGAGACAGACGTACAGACAGCAATAAAGAAGGACAGGGGGGAAAATGAGAGAGAGAGAGAGACAGAGACAGAGACAGAGACAGAGGGGAGAGGTAAGTTGGCTTCCTTCCTTTTATTCCTTCTGGGCTCCCAGCATGTGGAATGGTGTTACCACATTCACAGTGGGCCATCCCCCTTGATCTGTCCTCTGGAAATACACTTATATACATACACTGCCAGAGTATGCTTCTCAAACAAATCTCACTGACCATTGAGTCTGACCACCACAAAACCTACTCATCTAGCATAATCTGTTTGAGCAGTTTGGGTGATTTATTTTCCATGAATATATTCAAAATAGGACTTGGTGCTACATGGGGAAAAGTTTCAAATAAACATGAGATCTCTCTGTCCACATGGCCTTGCAGTACTTTCTTAAGACTGCTTAATTAAGTTAACCAGAGACAAGCACATAATAATTATTTGCTAATGATAAGAGTACACACCTCCCTCAACCCCTGCCTGAAGATCTTGGTGGCCTCTGCCTTAGCTTAATGATTTTCAGATTCCCCAAGCAAAGATTCAAGATCTTTGTGATCCTCCAACACTTCAGGCAAGCTTTAGTTGAATAGATGTGGAAGACAGAACTCAAGGGTGCTCCTGCCCGAGTGGAAAGCCAGAGGTTGTCTGGTACTCACAATGTCGAAGTTGAAAATTAACTCTACCTGCTCGGTAAATGAGGTGCCTACCTCATCTCTCATCTCATAGATACAGATGGAGAAGGCACGAGTTATTTACCATGAAAGTTTGGCCATGAATCTCTCTAATATAAGTGAATTACAAAATACTTGAGGCTAAAGCAGTGAAATGGGAAAATCTGTACATTTCAATAAGACATCATTACTGACGAGAATTTTGTACTCTCAGAATCAAGCTGAAAACCACCAGCATGGGAAGGGATGCAGGCATCAGCAGGAGCATCAGCCTGCTCAGTAGATGGAGCCCTGCTTGGTAGGAAGATGCTTTGTGATCCATATGAAGCACCGCCCCCCAGACCTGTAGAGGTAGAGATTTTGTTAGATGAAGTCTCAGGTCCTTGCTCTGAGTCAGGAGCAGAGATGTGGGATCCTGGTGGCTTCTCCACAGTTATTCTGGGCTGTGGGGTTTTTTATTGGGGAAGGAAGCCTGGAGAAGATTTGACAGGATCTTCAGCAGTTACACAGCATGACTAAGAAGGAGTTGAGCTGTGGGTACTGGGTACTGGGACACATAAGGAAGGAGGGCAAAACTGGAAGCCAGAAGCCTAGAAACTGCCCGATTGCTCTTAATTGCTCTTTACAAAGAGAGAGAGGAAGGATAGAAAAAAGGAAGATGAAGAGAGAAGGAAGAAGAAAGACACCAGGGAAAGAAGATTGTAGTTGTTGAAGTTGACTAAAGGCAGACTTTCTGCTTAGTTCTGGAAGGAAAGGACCTACTGCCTTCATTTATAAGAAAGCTAAAGTCTAGGAAAATTTCCAGTTCTTTGTAGTCACATGGTAGACTTAGAGTCAGATCTCCACCTACCCCCAAACACTGCTTGTTCGTCTTCAGGTCTCCCTGAGCCAAATTCTCCAAAGGACACATTGAAGATTGTTGAAAATTTCCAGGTAAGAAGCACATGCACTTGGAAGATCATGAGCTCAACGCCAGCTTGAGATGTATAAGGAGACCTCATCTCAAAGCACAAATGATGATAAAAGAGTGGGAAAATAGACTGCATCATTCATTTCCTGTTAGAGGCCAGGCACTATAACACGTTTTAAGGCACACTTTCACTTCATTACTACAAAAGACATCCATTTTATACATGAAGACAGAAGATCTGAGATGCCAGGCTGAGGCCACTGAACATACTGTGCAATAAAGCTACATTTGCTACCCCAGAATCACTGGCCTCAGTTCAAGTCACAGTTGAGCCACCTAGGTATAGGGAGGGAGTTTTAGTCCTAACAAGTCTGTATGGGAGACCAACAAACAGATACATAGGTCATGATTCTCAGCATTTGGGAATATGCCACTTTGGGTGGCAAAAGTGACATTGCAGATGATTCAAGGTAGGTTCCTGAGATGGGTAGCTGATGATTCTTGGTCACATGTATCAACTAAGTATGTGTCCTTGTAAAGAAAGGGGGGAGACAGGAAGTCAGAGACAGAGAGAGACATGAGGTACCATGCTGTCACTTGGATAGGAGGAAAAAACCACAAGTTGAGGAGTGGACACAGGCTTTAGAGACCATGACTGACACAGATTTTCCTCTAGAGCCCTGAAATGAGTTCAAACCCACTGATGACTCTTCTTCTTCCTCCTCTTCCTCCTCCTCTTCCTCCTCCTCCTCCCCTCTTCTACTTCCCTTCCTCCTTCACCCTCCTCCCCCTTTTCCTCTTCTACCTTTCTTGCTTCTGATGATGGTGATGACAACAACGATGATGATGATGAAAATGATCATAATATTTTAGGGTTATTGTCTCACACTGTAGCCCAGGTTGGCCTTGAACTCTCACCAGTCATTCTGCTTCTCAAATGCTGGGATTATGGGCAGGAGCCACTATACTTCTTGGTTTTACTTCTTGATTTTATCCCAGTGTGGTTCCTGTCCAGTCCCTTCTGACCTCCAGAACAAGACAACAAGCTTGAGTTAACCCAGTGAGTTATGATAACAAGTTACAAAAGCAATAAGAAGCATATACAGGCTTCTTTGTCTTTAACTTTTGGGTGGAAATCATAATCTTGGGGCTGCCTACTCTGAGTGGCTTTGGTGGGAATGAAATGTCTTCTTCTCTCATGCTGTTCCCAAATGCTCTTCCCAGTAGTACACTCTGGACTCTACATGTACCCTTGTCAGTTTGTCTTGCTGAGAGAGGGTTGTTTGTTCTGGCTTCTGGCAAATCAGTATAAAGCCTTTAGGTTCTCTTGTGCTTGCTCCAGGAAATAGCCTCCTCTCCACTTGACGCTTGAAAGATAAAGCCAAACAGAAGACACTCTACTAGTCACTTAAGTCATTGCTGTGAGCCAATACATGACAAGCAGCACATAACTGGGAGGAGGAAAAATGCTTGTTCCAGCTCACAGTCCATCATCCAGGGCAAGCATGAGGTCAGGAGTAGGAGACAGGTTCACAATGCACCTGAAGTCAGGAAGCAGAGACTCAACAGGAGGTGAGCTGGTCTGTGGGACTTCCTCCAGTGAGGTCCCACCTCCAAACCTTTCCTATAGCAACATCAGTCTGGGGACCAAACATTCAAATCCATGAGCCTGCTGAGTGACAGCTCACATTCAAACCAAAACAGCAAAGCCTAAAGACAGAGACCAAATCTGGGGACAATGTTGAAATCCCTAGATCAAACTGTTCCTTTATCCAATTCACCCTTGAACTTTTCAGTTATATATTAGTAGGTAATTTAGCTGGTTTAAACCGAGTTTCTGCCATACATAACCTAAAGTATATGGTTCATCATTCTGTGTCACAGGATTTGTGTTACCTTTTACTGCAATACATATGTGCATATAATAGATAGCATATATGCTATATACTATATGATAGATAGTATATATAATATATGCATATTTTATATGTATGAATAAAATGAGACACAGAACAGCCAATTTAGCTCACGAGTAATGGTGAAATTCAAAACCTTGCGAGTCTGAAGTCTTTGCTCTTTTCTCAATACCAATTTCTAGCTTTCATTTAACATGAACACAACTTGGGGGGCCATAAAGTCAAATTGAAAATGCTATTTCTTCTCCCAGGCCTTTCATTGCACCAAAAACAATAGATCACAGTTGTTTTAAGTCCTGTGACAGAGTCTCTTAAAACCCTGCTGAAAACCTTATTAGGTTTCTGCTCAGAATGTAATGCTCTATAGTAAAAAGACACATGTTCTTTGTAAAAACAGTTTATATCAGAAAACATATTGTCAATGCTGTTGGCTGTCAGGGAGTCACCAAGGAACCATTTTACTTAAATTCAAATAATTCCTAGAATTGTTAAGAGGTTCTGCTAGGAAGGAGTTAGTGCTCCGTTTGTTGCTGTGGATGGGGGGAGATTGAGAGTTGCCTCCAGAATGAAGGAGAATATCAACATAGAGTCCACACTTCCTCCTCTCTGTGTTCCTCTTCTGAAACCGCTTCTCACACTGAGGATGCAGCTCAATAATAAAGAGCTTGCTTAGCACCCAGGACCCTGGATTCCTCCTGCAGTGCTCCAAAAAGCAAAGGAAAGAGCAGTGTTTCTATTCATCTCTACAGCTAGTAATTTGGATATTCTGTGGACCTTGACTTTGAGTAGGTCAGAAGGCCATTTCTGTTCATTTTACTGCCATGGCCTACTGTTCATACATACATACAAGTGTGTGAATGAATGGACACCCTAGATTGTAGGTCTTTTTTTAAAGACCCTGAGCATCTTTAAAAAAAAAGAAGAGGAAGAACTGAACATGGAAATTTATTGTTGCCATTCAGAATAAACTATTAGTCCTTGAAAAGTTGTCATTACCTTTTGGTTTCATGTAATTTGGATACAGAGATGAACATCAATGGTTAATGAAATCAGGACATGGGAGTAAGAATGTTGGGGGTGATGCGTAGGAGAGGTATATACCACTGGGCAGCTCCAGAAATCATGCATGCTTAGAAAAAATGGCCAGGAAGCAAAAGCAGGTAAAAATGCAGTTAAGTCCACACTGGAACAGGGTTGAGACACCCGAAAACCTAAGTACCTAGCAGATGGCTGAAAGAGCTAGGATGGAGCAGGGACCAGATCTATCTTGCTTAGGGTGGAAAGAGACAGAGAATAGATTGTCAATAAATGTTTTCTGAATGGAAGAATTCACTGATGAAAAAAATTAATGATTTGTGTACCAAAATTCAGGAAAGAAGTTTGAGCCTGGAACTGGGTGACTTGAGGTCTTGCATGCAGATAGAGGCAGGCGGTTTGATGAAGTAGTATAAGTAGAGAATGTGAACATGCAGAACAAAGAACATCAGTGAGATCTTTGGAAGACTTGCAGAAGGGCTGGTAAGGTGCAAAGAGAAGTCAGCAAGATGAACAGGATGGTTGACAAGGAGGGAGATGCGAGTAGGAGGTAAGCTTCCTATTCTGAGGTCTGGAATAATGACATCAGCCTTCAGGGAAGCCACAGCTTAGAATCCTAGAAGGATGAAGGCCCACTGGCACCTGAAAAAGAGAAAAGACATTGCAGAAAAAGCAGCCGAGCCTCAAATCTTTCCCAGTCTGTTAAATCCTGCTGGAGGCAGAGACAACAGCCGTGAGAGCAGCTGATTCCAGGAAACTGTCAAAAGGAGGAATCACCCTCCCTAAGCAGCAAGACAGCCACATCCCAGCAGGGCAGAAACCCAGCCAGGTGTCAATGAGAAGGCTTGGCAATGGCTACAGAAGCCAAGCTGCTAGTGAGTATCGATCCCCACTGTCTCTCTTTGGCCCTCCAAGTGACTCCAAAGACTCACCCATCATCTCCTTGGGGTCTGAGCTGCTTGCAAGTGACTGCAAGTCTTTCCCTACTCAGCATCTAAGCTGCTTGCTAGTCTTGTCCTTGCTAGATGACTTTGTTCCTCATTTAGACATCTCCTGATGGTCTTTCCTGGAGACTCCCTGGTTACTTCCATTTATGCACAGAGGACATTGCTTGGTACACAGGGACAATGCCTGAAATCTCAGGACCTGAAGTTGACCTCCAAAAGACACAGCATTTTGGCTGGCTCTATCAGGGGGAGGGGAACAATTCTACCCCAAAGCTTACTTCACAATGTGTCTTGCCCAGCTCCTATGCCAGGCACACCATGAAACTCCATAACCCAAGGTCAAGCAATTGCATGCAATCAAAGAATGTTCCCCCAACAAACAGCTCTCATCGTAGCTGAAAGGTAAAACCCTGAAGGGCAGAACCATTTCTTCTAGCTCTGTGCACTTCTCTTGGACCCAAATCAACATCACACCAAACTTCAGCCCTGCTGGCATTGCTTCTGTACCTACACTCCATCCTCCTCCTAGCTCTTTGAGTTTGTGTCACAAACCTTTCCAGATTTTGCTTCACCTCAAGTCCTACATTCGCCCCCTCCATTAGGATCTCTCATGTGCTGTCTGTCTTGTTCTCAAAGGAGGAATTTGTTCTGGTAAAGACAAACCCTGCTCCTGTTAGGTATCTTCTGTGGAACTACACAGTATCTTCCTCCCATGCCAGCCTGCATCCCAGACATTCTGAGCTCCTCATTCCTCTTAAAGTAGGTGGATGGGGATCTCAAACACTCTCAGATTTTTGCTTTCTTCCCCCACAATCCTCTTCCCCTTGAACAATTTACATCTTAGGAGCCTTGTGGAAGTTCTATCCAGATCTCAAATTTGACCTCACTTAGCTTTCCTACTTCATCTGCCTTCTTGGTTGAAGGAAGAGACCCACTGTTATCTGTCCATTGGGAGAAATAAAAGAGAGCATGATCCTCTGAGATAGTATCATCTCTGTTCTTTATTATTTGTAATGTCCCCAGAGTAGAACAGACAAATAGCATTATGTGCATCTGCTGAACAGGGCAGTAGAAGGGGACAGGGGCAAGTTGCTATCATAGCAAGACAAGATAGAGAAAACATAATTTCTACTTGGCTCTGTGTCCTTCTTGCCCTTTTGCTAAGCAACTCCACTGGGTTCTACATAGTACCTGACCACTGTTCCTACCCAGAATTCTGGGGAAAGACCCCCTTCTCTCATCAGATTTAAGAAAATCTTCTGTGTCTGCCAGCCAGCCAGGACTGAGGATTCCTTCCCACAATTCTTCTGTGGTCTGGGTACAGAAAATACACTGTTGGAAAAGTCAGTTTCATTGTTCCATAGCATGCTAGGTGTCTACAATTATCAATAATTTACTATTTGTGCCAAAAGAGCTGGAGAAGAGACTTTGAATGTTCCCAATATAAATAAATTATAAGTTTTCAAGCTGAGAGATACCCCAGTCCCTCCTACAAGATCACTGTGCTTGTATACCTGTATCCATAAAAGTATACAATTATTACACACCAATGAAGAAATTTTAAAAGTTCCCAAAAGCCTTCAGGAGAAATAAAGCTCAGAATTAAGTACATACAAACCACACAGTTCCATTTTAATTTCTGGAAAAAATAACTCATGTGAACATGATCTAAATGCTTTATAATGGTAAAACAGGTTTGCTATCACAAAATTTTTCACTGCTTCAAGATGGATCAGAAGTCCAGATTCCAAGGGAAAGCCTTCCAATTTGCAAGAATTCAGAAAAAGTATTTTAAAACGTTAATCCCATGCATGGTTATTTGATCCAAATGCTTGCTGATCTCCTTGGCTAAGGCATGCCCAGACTGCATGCATTTCCTTTGAACAAGTTCGCTCCAATAATCCACATCCACATTCCCAAACCCAATTCACAAGAGTCCTACAAAAGAGTCCAATTCACAGTTAAAATGGAGGCTGAGAAAGCAGACCTAGTTTTTTTTCCTGAGGGGGAAAAATAAGTTCCTCAAATTGTTCCTTACCTGTACTGAAGGCTGAAAGACCCACCCTTCAAACACTCTAGGGGCCAACGGGGACAAGAACATTAAGAGCTCAATAGTCCGTGACCAACTTGCCAAATGAATAAGAAAACCTCTTGTTTTCATTGTGACCAGGCTTTTCCTGACTACCTTCCACTTCCTGAATTCTTTGAAATGAGTCATGTGCTCCTTCCTAAAGCACCTCAGAAGAAAAGAAGGAAATCTGGGGGCTCCTCACACCCATCCGTGCCATTTCCCCCTTAAGTGGGATGTGCAAATTTGCTTCTCCTTGGAGCAGCCTCTTGTACATATGGCATGTTCTTGGGAATGTGCTCGCCTCTCAGGAACTCACCCAGGGCAGGGCTGGCACTAGCATATGGCCTTCCATATCAGAATAAGAACAGGAAAGATGAAGCCTCAAGTTACCCAGGAGTAGCACCCAAAAGATGGCTCATTTAGGACTAACACTGGTTGGCATATTCTACGCTTCACATAGTAAGAACATCATAATGGTAGCTCCCTTTCTCTTACTTTTCACTATTTGACCTTGGGGTGCTTCCTGTGCTATTTAGAAAATGTCATCTCTCTTATGCACACTTTGAACCTTCTAAATTACTAGATCATGTTTACCCCAAGCCCTCTCCTACATATAAAGCATGTCTTTGCTTTTCTGGATTCAGAAGGAAAAACCATTTCAAGCCAAGAGGGAACTTACTAGACATTAAACCCAGTTGCTCCAGGGCCCCAGGTAGGACACGTTGTGTTTGTTGTCTTTGACAGGGAATCTACAAGTCTATGTGACAGAACATGGTTCTTGGAAAGAAGTCACCTCAGGAGGTTAGTCTCAGGAGTGACACTTTCATTCAGTAACATCCTTCTAGTTTGGAGGAGAGAAGTGGGAACAGGGAGAAGATTCTGTCAGAGTGCAGCCTGTGAGATTTATATACCAGCTTGCTCCTACAGACACATCCCTGAATCTCTAAGGGATAGGAAGAACATCAAGAAATGGGTCAAAGAAAAACAAAGGAAAGGGCCTGTTAGGGCTGTGCAACATCAGGACACACAGCAGGATGGCTCAGGTGCTACTGGGACAAAGCATCCTGTACCAACAGAACAAGAAAGACATGTTCCGACAACACAGCTTTGTCACTTGCTATACCACCTCCAGCAGCAGACAGACTCCTCTCAGGACTGGAGCGATACTGGTTCTGTAATGCTTTACACAAGAGACCTGCAATAATTGTTATTATTCGGTGTGATGGTGTGTAGCTTATAACGTCTGTGACTTGACAATCAAGTAATGAGCTATTGATGAGGGAAATGAACCAGACGACAGCCAAGGCTGGAGACCATTAACATCTATGCCTGTTCTTGATGACTGTTATCACCCAGGACTCCTTAATAATAGCTTGTAATTATAATCACATTTATTGAGATGTTACTCTATACTGAGTGCTTTATACAGATGACTACATGTTAGCCTTTCAACAGTGTCATGAGAAAAGTACTGTTACTATTCTGATTTACAGAGAAGGAATGTAGAAGAAGCAAAGAAAACGGTCCACCACGTACCAGGGCTGGAGTTCTCAGAACACACATGCCACTACAGAGTTGTCAAGAAGCACAGAGAATGTCAAACTGCATAAGACCCCAGGTCTGATGGTCTTAAGAGAAGAAATGCTTGGCTCAGCTGACCTGACCTGGGAGCACCATGAAGATACCATGAGTTCAATGCCATGCTGTTGGTCTCCACAGCTACAGAGAAGGAGGGAGGACAGCTCCATTGAGAGCTTAATATTCACAAGAAAGCACCCAGCACCATGTGAGGGAGACAGATTCTGATTCAGTGTCCTGAATTGAGGCCCACGTTTCTGCTCTGACATTCTGACACTGCTGGAGCAAAGTTCATACTTCAAGGCATAAAGATGTAGACTGTTACAAAGCAGACATCTTCTGTCCACAGAGCAACCTTGCTGAGAAGGAGTAGCCCATCCCTGCCTTCAGCTTGGGTAACCACTGGCCTCAAACATGCTGAGCCAAGTCAGTGCTGTTACTTAAGGAAACATTACTGATGCGAAGAAAACAGGCAGCCTAGAGCTGGGGGTGTATCTTAGAGGTACTTAGCTAGCATGCATGGGTCCTTAGCTTAGTATGGAAATAAAAGAAGAAAAGAAAGAAAGAAAGAAAGAAAGAAAGAAAGAAAGAAAGAAAGAAAGAAAGAAAGGAGGGAGGAGATAAGAAAACAGAGAGGAAAAGTAACAACTATGGTAGCCACACTTATCCCTCCTGAGTTATTTAGATGAATTTAAAAAGCATTTAACGACCATACAGCTGAAAACATTACAAATTAAATGTAAGCAAACACACTCATCTGACAAAATTAAGTGTATGCTATTAATTGGCTATAATATGACCTGTTCAACACTATGGTGAATTAAGTGAGTGTGATGTGAATTTATACAGATGGGGTGCTTCTCTTCTGAGAAACACCCCTTCAATTTAGCTTCTAACATGAAGTGTGTGTGTGTGTGTGGTATGTGCATGTGTTTTGCTAGTTAAGGTTTTGTTTTGTGTTTTGTCAACTTGACATAAATGGGGATCATCTGCTAAGAAGGAACCTTTGTTGATGCATTGCAACTCTAGGCAAGTCTGTGGGGCATTTTCTTTATTAATGATTGATGGGGGTGGACACAGCCCACTGTGGGTGGTGTCACACGTGGCAGGGACCAAGGGATTGGAGGGGTGTCCTGGATTGCATAAGAGAGCAGGCTGAACAA
Source organism: Rhynchomys soricoides (assembly GCA_019843965.1). Lineage (NCBI taxonomy): Eukaryota > Metazoa > Chordata > Mammalia > Rodentia > Muridae > Rhynchomys > Rhynchomys soricoides. Next base: position 2,771,603 of record JADRCH010000042.1, read on the forward strand.
AACATTGAGTAAATCATTATGTATATTCCTCTTCTGTGGCCTCTGCTTTAGTTCCTGCCTGAGCCCCTGCTCTGATTTCCTGCAATGATGGACTATGGTGTGAACGTACAGGCTGAGATAAACCCTTTCCTCCCAAAGTTGTTTCTGGGAAGAATGCTCTACCACAGCAGAAGAAAGTAGGCTAGGACATATGTATATAACTCTGGTGTCTGGTGTCTATTGATTCCCATGCAAGTGGCTTTACCCTCCTTGCTCCTATTTTTTGCATAAATATTGCAACAGTGAAGTTGCATGTTGTTGCTCTCATGACATCAAATCAAGACATTGATTTGATGATAGCATCAGAAGCTAGAATCTTCTGTCATAAAGTATCTTTTCTTGCAAAAGAGGATTCTTGTCTTTACTCCTGCTGAGTGTAAAAGGAACAGGATGTTAAATAGTCTGCATCTTTTCCTTTGGTCAAAACATTATGCTTTTTCACTCCCCGGTTTCTAACACCTCCCTTCTAGCTCTGTCTGTTTCTGTTTCCCAGCATCTCTTGAGTTTTTGCTTTTACAGTATCAAGCTTACAATATTACAGTATAGTGATAATTAAGTCTTCCATGCGCTGATTCTAAAAATTGGAAACCAACAGAGGTTTCATGATGATGGCTGTGTAGCTGGTCCACTACCTTGCCATTGCTCTCCAGATGAAAGTTCTTTCTGGGTTACCTTTTTGCCTGCAGGTCAATTTTCTTTCTTTTCTTTTTTTTTTTTTTTTTTTTTTTTTTTTGGCAACTAATTATTTTTGACTCACTTCTCATTTGGTTCAACTTCTCATAGAAATTTAGTATTTTGATGAATCCTGTTTCCTTGGAGAATTTTTCTGGGCCTTCTGCATTTGGTAATGTCTTTATCCTGCTGGTTTACATATTGATGCTTTAATTACATACTGAATCCTAAGTTGGTAAGTTTTCTCCCTCAGAAAGTCAAAGGTTTTCACACCAAAACTTGTGATTGCACAATCTAATTATCAATTTTTGATTTTAATTCTACATTTCTTTTGGGTTTGTTTCTTGGCTGTTCTTTTTATCCTTGGAGTTCTGATATATATGCCAGGGGACTATGTATTAGTTACCTTTGTACTGCTAAGACAAAATACCCAACACAAGTGTCTCACAGAAGGGAAGATTTATTTGGGATCACTGCCTTATAGGGTCTCTGTCCACTTTAGTGGGGATGGCATGACAGAATGGGGTAGTCTACGGATGGAGTGTGCAGTGCTAGCTCTTCACACCATAGAAATTCAGGAAGCAATGTGAACAGGTCAGGAACCAGGACCAGGATCTAGCCTTCAACCATCCACCCTTTACCACCTACCTCTGTCAGCCTGGTCCTACTTCCACGAAGATCCACAGTCCCCTAGCATTGAAAACACAAGTCTCTGAGGACATTGTAGACTGAAATTCAAAACAGAGAGTTTAGGGTTTTGTTGTTTTTGTTATTAAGTTTATTCTTGAATAATTTTACATATGCACATAATACAATCTGTTCTCTCTCTCTCTCTCTCTCTCTCTCTCTCTCTCTCTCTCTCTCCCTCCCTCCAATGCCTTCTCTCTTATAATATCCTTTTCACCTCTATCAGACTCCTACTTTGTCCTTTTCCCAGATTCATAGCTTTTGGGTTGGTTTGGTGACCCATTTACATTAACTAGAACAATCTCTATAGCTACTGGATTGGGAGTACTCATTAGAGCTTGGTAGAGTTACCAGTTGGGTTCATAACTGGTAAAAACCAAGGGTGGTTGGCCACCTTTCCTGAGTTCGTCAGTAGCAGATAGTTCAGCAGTGAGGGCCACTTGAGCCTCTCCTCCACCCATGTCTGACTGACAACAGAACCATTCCTGTACAAAACCAATGCAGTCATTGGCTGCTGTTGAGTGTCTATGCTAACAATGACTGTGTGTTACTCAGACGACTGCATTTTGTAGCCCTTATCCCATTCAGCTCTTACATTCTTTCTGCTCCTCTTCTGCAATGTTCCTTGAGCCTTGGAAGGGACAGTGTAAATACCTTGTTAAGAGCTAAGCACTCAACTGACACTTATTCTCTGTATTGTCCTGAGTTTCTACATTTACCACAGTTCACTGGAAGCAGTCTCTGACTAAGACGTTAAATGTCTATGGCATTTAAAGGGTAGTTCAGTGCTATGTCAATTCAACTGAACAACAGAATTAAGTTCACTGCTAAAGGCCTATGACCACCCCAGCCATAATGTTTTGAGTAGGTTTACGGTACCAGGCCTAGAGTGTCTCTTATGGACTGGAGTGAGAATTTTAGTTTTGTTCCTTTACTTTTCTTTCCATCATTTTGTTTATTTATTCATTTTACAGCCTGATCACAGTCCCCCTCCCTTCTCTCCTCCAGTCCCACCCTTACACTCAATCACCCTATCCTCCCCATTCCCTTCTCCTCAGAGAAGAGGAAGCCACCCATGTGTACCCACCCACCTTGGCACATCAAGTCACAGCAGGACTAAGTGCATCCTCTCCCACTGAGGCCACACAATGCAACTCAGCTATGGGGAAGGGATCCAAAAGTCTACAGCAGAGTCAGAGACAGTGCCCACTCCAAATTTTAGGGGACCCACATGAAGAACAAGCTGTACTTCTGCTATATATGTATAAGGGGCCTAAAAACCCGGTTAAGTTAAGTGATCATGTTTTTGTTTTAATCTTAGGTGTGGGATATGGGGCTGTTTCAGATTGTCCTTGGCCACTAACTATGATTTGTCTTGTGCTCTAGGAGAGGCATGGTTTTGCTGGCTACAGATAGTTTATGTCTGGAATTCTGGGAACTTTTGAGATGGTATAAATGTGAGAGCCCATGGCTGCTGCTGCTCCTCTGCTGCTGCTCCTGATGCTGCTGCTGGTCCCTAGTGCTATGATTCCCGCTGTTCGGTTTGTTGCTTTTGCTATTGCTGGCTGCTGGCTGCTGGCTGCTGGCTGCTGGCTGCTGGCTGCTGG